>VZQC01013012.1:1232074-1344146 GCA_009823505.1 Rhizomys pruinosus | reverse complement strand
ACACACACACACACACACACACACACACACACAGAGTAAATAAAAAATGAACAAATGTAAAATTTCAAGCCGTAGATGCTAACAAATCACTGTATGCTCCTCGTGCTGCTGAGACTAGCAGACACAGAGTTGTTGCCACCATTGGGAGACTGACTAGCCCTACTCATCAGGATGAGAACAGGCAAGAATGTGTGGCAGACAGGGGAGTCACCATGGTGTATCTTGGCATTTCTTTACCCAATTTTTATTGTAAATGACAAATAAATCACAACCTGAGAAGGGTAAAATGATCATGGTTTCAGGTACTTGATGAATGTGATATAAGTCAGACCACCATGCAGACCATGCAGACCATCTAGACTATAGACATAGTAGCCAAGGGTGAGAAGAATCTAGAGTGAGAGAAAATTAAAGTCATGAAAATTAGTTGCATGCTACATACTAGCTACAGCAGTGTGGTCTTTGACTTATCCCATTAAATGCCTTTGGACATTTTTCCCCATGAAAAAAGTATCACCAGAATCCTAAAGGTGTAGTTCCTAGGACTTGGGCAATGAAATGGCTGCATGCTGTATGCAGGATGTCCTAGAGAAGATGCTATGGTACAACGATCAAATTTCCTCCATCTCCTTTCCCCAGTATTGACAGGACTCACCTGACCCTCTCTATATTAGCCAGGGTTCTCTAAAGAAACAGAAGTAACAGGAAAAATATATAAATGTATACAATTTATTGATTTGCTCACGTGACAGAGTTCAAGGATTCCAACAGTAGCTGCACCACACTGGAAAGGCCAAGACGAGAATCCAGGGAACTGCTCAGTCTGCAAGGCTGGATGTCTTAGTAGTCCCAATCCAGTGCTGAAGGCCCAAATGGGTTCCAGGAGATCTGCCCGTCTCAGTACATGCTGGGATCCGAAAGGTTGATCACAGCAACAAGACAAACTCACCAGATGAGAGAGGCAAGCCGCAGGAGAAAAAGAGACCAGCTCCTTCTGCCATGGCCTTAAATAGCTCTTTGCTATTGTGAAGAGAGCTGCAATAAACATGGACATGCATATATCTTTGTGGAAGGATGAATCTTTGGGGTATATACCCAGGAGTGGTATGACTGGGTCAGGTAGTAGGCTCATTCCAAGTCTTTTAAGGGTTCTCCACACTGCTTTCCATAGTGGTTGTACAAGTTTACATTCTCACCAGAAGTGGATGAGTGTTCCCTTTTCCCTACAACCTTTCCAAAATCTGTTGTCTTTTGTTTTCTTGATCTTAACTAGTCATATTGGAGTGAGATGATATCTGAGAGTGGTTTTAATTTGCATTTCCTTAATTATTAATGATGTTGAACGCTATTTAAGATGTTTCGCAGCCATCTTTACTTCCTTACTGGTGAAGTCTCTGTTCAGCTCTTTACTCCATCTTTTGAGTAGGTCATTTGTCTTCTTCTTTGTTTTTTGAGTAGTTTATACATTGCTGATGTCAATGCTGTCAGACGTATCACTGGTAAAGATTTCCTCCCACTCTGTGAGTTTTCTCTTCACCTCTTTGATTGTTTCTTTTGCTGTACAGAAGCTTTTGAGTTTTATGAGGTCCCATTTGTCTATTGTTGACCTTACTTCCTGTGCAGCTGCTGTCTGATTTAGAAAGTCTTTTCCTACACCTATGTCTTGTAATTTGTTGCCAACTTTTTCTTCTATCACCTTCAGGGTTTCGGGCTTCACATTGAGATCTTTGATCCACTTGGAGTTGATTTTTGTACAGGGTGAGAGGTAGGGTTTTAATTTTGTTCTTCTACAGATGATGATCCAATTTTGCCAGCACCATTTGCTGAAGATGATGTCCTTCCTCCACTGAGGATTTTTTGCCCCTTTGTCAAATATGAGGTGGCTGAAATTTTATGAGTTCAAGTTTGGATCTTCAGTTTTGTTCCATTGGTCAACAGGTCTGTTTTTGTGCCAGTACCAGGCTGTATTTATGACTATGGCCCTGTAATATAGTTTGAAGTCTGGTAGGGCAATCCTCCCTGTATTGCATTTTTCACTCAGGGTTGCTTTAGCTCTTTGGGGTCTTTTGTTTTGCCATATGAATTTAAGGATTTTTTTTCCAAGTCTGTGAAGAAGCTGATAGAGATTTTGATTGGGATTGCATTGAATCTGTATATCAACTTGGGTAAAATGGACATTTTTACTATGTTAATTTTCCCAATCCATGAGCATGGGAGGTCTTTTCATTTTTGATATCATTTTCAATCTCCTTCTTCAGGGGTTTAAAATTTTTGTTGTAGAGGTCTTTGGTATGTATCTTTGGTTAGGTTTGTTCCCAGGTATCTTATTATTTTTGAGGCTATTGTGAGTGGGAAGTTCTTCTTATATTTCTTCTCCACTTGTTTATTGTTTATTGTTGGTGTAAATAAAGGCTACTGATTTTACTAGGTTAATTTTGTAGTCTGACACTTTACTAAAACTCTTAATCGTTTCTAGAAGTTTTCTGGTGGAGTTTTTAGCATCCCTTAGGTAAACTATCATATTGTCTGCAGAAAGGGATAGCTTAACTTCTTCTTTTCTGATTAGTAGTCCTTTAATTTCCTTCTCTTGTCTTATTGCCCTAACAAGTGTTTCAAGCACTATGTTGAAGAAGAGTGGTGATAGGGGGCATTGCTGGGTACATTAATTTTTTAATCAAATAATGGAGTTAGTTTGGATCAGAAAGTTTGAACCCTGACTATAGTTATATTTATTTGTGTGGGTGTGTGTGTTTGTGTGTGCATGTGTGCCTGCATGTGTGTATCTCCCAAATTTTCTACCATTTTAAAAGAGATGAAATTCTTAATAAGGTAAAATGTAACTTTATATTTTATTCGAAGGTTTTAGAGAGTTTTATTATTTAACTCCATTTCCTAGTACCTGGCACACATGTTTCTCTCTCTCTCTCTCTCTCTCTCTCTCTCTCTCTCTCTTTCCTATTTATTTATTTATTTATTCATTCATTCATTCATTCATTGGCTTTTTCAGACAGGGTCCTACCATGTAGCTGTAGCTGACTAAAAGTCCCTATTTACACCACACTGGACTTGAACTGATAGAGGTCTGCCTGCCTCTGCCTCCCGAGTTCATCCCTGTTTCTCACTGAGCACAGTAACCCTGCATTCTAGTAAAGTAGATTTTCATTCTGAATAGCAAATAAATCACAACTCATGATCTTCTTCATGTGTGTCCCATACCATATTTTAACCCACAATAGACTTTTCATCTTTTAAAGCCCAAATGCCATGTCCAGGAAACATCCTTAAGGACCTGATCTCTCCTAGAGGCTGCCTCCATGTAACCAGAGCTGCAGTCATGTGGTGCTGATCTTACCTGGGACAGTCAGCACACACTCCATGTGTCTCCTAGTATCCCCAACTACATACCAGGGAGGAAAAATGTTTTATTAATTTTGGCATCCACTAGCACACGCAGTCAAGTAAGTTCTAGGCAGCATTGTTGAATACCTCTATTTAACAGAACGATCCAGTCAGGATAGCCTCTCTCCAGCCAGCCAGGGATCCCCTGTGCATGATAACCTGTGGTCACACATATTCCAAATGGCTTATTTTAATATTTTGTTGTATATACATGAAGTGTCATTTCTACTTTATTTTTTAATATCATTGGTAGTCAATACCTTGACTTGATTTTATTGAATAACACTTTTGTATTTGTATTATCTTATCTCACAAATTTTAAAGTGGCTGAGAATTCCTTAAAAACACCCTAAAGCCTGTTTTAGCTATATAACCTAATGCAAGCAAACCCAAGGGATCTTGTTAAAATAGGCTTGCATATTTAGAATTGACAAGTAATTACAGAAAAATCCATCAAGTGCAGAGAGTGATGCCAAAATACTGCAGTCCTTTATCCAAACAAAATCTGTCCCTAATGCTGTTCTCCTGAGGTACAGCTCTCTGTTACAGCTAACCCAATAACGTGGGCCATGAATTATAAGGCATTAATGTCTCCAGATCTTGCTGTTCCACACTTTGAACTTTCAAAACTTACCTATCTCTCACTGGTGCAGGAATTATTGGAGGACTTGCAAACTATGGATTCCTTTAAGGGTTAGGACAGAACGTCATATGACCTTTATTTATCGTGAAAAGTTATTTTCGTTTTGAAGCTCAGAAGTAAAATGGTGAACTTAGCTATTTGGATTAGGATGAAATCTGTAATGATTAGACCAAATAAAACAGAATTAGTAGACTGCAAAATTTTTTAGAGATGTGGGCTTATAGATATTTGAGCTTGAAAAAAGTCCACTTATGTATAATCTCAGAAATCACAATGTTCAAGTCATGAATTAGCCTTTAAAAAATCCTGTGAACCCTATGAACTACAACAATAACTGGCTTGGCAAGATATGCCCATGGGTGAAATAGTGGAATGAATATTATGGGAGTAATCAACCACTTTCTAATGAGATTTAAGACTTTCTTCATGGGATTAACTGTCATTGATACCAGTTTAGGAACCTGAAGCTAGACAGATCCCAGGCCATATGGGAAAGTCCAATATTTGTTTTCTACCAAATAGTTATAGTATTAAACTGATTCTTAGTGAACTGTTCTGCCCATAGATGAATGCTTCTCTTAGCAGATGGTGATTAATACAGAGACCCATAACTGGGCAAGATGCAGAGAATAACAGGCTGTGGAGTTCTTACCCTTGAATAGGACACATATATCAAAATTCTGTCTCTCAAGGCTCAGGGCTCATTGCAGAATAGGGAGAAGAAAGAGAGTCAGAGGTGGCGGATGATCCAAGGAAATAGTTTTTCAGACAGCTGAGCTCCTGTTACTCATGTGAACTTACTGCAAGTGTGACAGCATTCACAAGTCCTGAAAGCTCAAACCAGACCAAACCCCAACCCTATCTGAAGAACTACTGGCAGCCAATGGCTGCTGGGTGAGGGAGAGTCACTCTCAAGAATGTGATTCTTGGTAGGTTAATGAGGCTCCAGTGGATGAACCCACACTGAAGGTCAAATGGGGACACAAGTAGACTCTATGGCCCTTAATACATATAAATCTAATATCCAAAAATCTATAATATATATTGTATATAATATTTCTATAATAATAGAGTACATTAAATTGTGTGGGGATGGTAAGAGGGGTGGTAAGAGGAGGTGGTATTAGGGGAGAATATCTAAATGCCATAAAAATATATTATATGAAAGTCACAAAAATTAATTAAAAATTCCCAAGAATGTAATTCATTCCTTCAAGTCCAAAGAAATTGGAAAACCCAGCCAAGCAAAAATCAACGTGCCTTACAATATCCAAGAGCTTGAAAATCAAAATAAAACACTTGATAAACCTGATATTTGACATTTATAAATTTTTATGCTTGAAGAAAGGATTTACTTACTTTATAAACAGATTTGGGAGACTGAAAACTAGAATCACATTTTAATATCACAAAGGCACTGACCTGCCAAGGTCAGAGGAAGAAGAGCTCATATTCAAAACTCAGAACAGGAAGTCGAGATATGATCCACATCCTCATATCCCAAAGAACACACCATGAACAAATTAAAACAAGGAATTTGAAGGTTATTAAGGAGTTACTACAAAAATTATTCTGAGCTGCAAAATACCAGACACATTGTCTCTTGAACTGAAAAGCAATGCAGGAAATTAGAACCTCTACTTTTTTTTTTTTTACAGTAACAATGGTACAGATTTTATTGTGTTAAAATTCGTTTTATGTCAATAGAATTAAATTTTGTTTTGCTATAAGCTATATAGTTTTTTTAGTTAAATATAGGGATATGCTACTATTGCCAAAACATGAAATTATTAGTAGAGATTAAGATAAATAGTAACAACAATGGTCTTTCTATTTTACACTCAGAAAAATAATTGGAGATTAGGAATCCTAAAGAGAAATTTCTATCTTAAAAAGAATATTTAAAAGAACATGGAAAAGTGCTCATAAACATTTAATCTGAAATCTTAACCTGGGATAGTAGTTTAAGTACTATGCACATTTTAGGTTTAATTTTATTTTTTTAAATAGAATTTTATTGATTTTTTAAAATGTGTTTCATACATAACTTTTCAATCCTTCTTAACCACCTTTACACCCACTCTCCATTGGCACCCTCCCTCAGTCCCACCTCCTCCCTACCCCCCGAGTTCACATATTTTATCATTTGTGCCAGGGTCCATTACACCAAACTACTCTCCCTGCTCACTCCTCAGTACCAGCTCATCTGCTGAGCTCTAGTCAGCCTATCCAGAGTCCCTTTCCTAAAGAAGGACAGTTATTCCTCACCCCGCTGCAATCAGCTGCCAATATTTCTTCAGCCAAGGTTGGGCTCTGCTACCCATTTCTATAGTTCAGTCTACTTACTTGTTCTTAAAAGCTAATGTTCCCATTAGTTTTGAGGATTAGGATTATTAGTCAAGCAGAAGTTACATGTGCAAATATCTAGTAAAACTATTTCAGTAATGAAACATAAATATGACTTAGAGTAGATGTAGGATATCCTTTTATGCAATGAAAAATGTGAAGTATAGTTATTCTAGCATGCCAAATTATTTGCTACAAAATTTATCGATGTTATCTCTGACTCATCTGAATTCAACCGCCTAGGCTATATATCTGTACTAGGATGAACAGCAGCTTCAAAAAATATATCCAAGGTCTAACCTCTGAACATGACCTTGTTTTGAAATGTGGTCTTTGGATCTGGAGGTAAGAAGATGCTGGAAGTAAGCTTGGTCCTGAATACAGTTATGAGCTTCCCTCTAAGAGGACAAAGACCAAAACAAACAAGCAAACATACACACTCAAGGGACCAGCTCTGTGAAGAAGACACAGGTAGAAAAAGAGGAAACACTGAAGTCATCCTATGAATATGCATGTGGGGAAAGACAGAGAAGCTGGAGGCTAGCCCTGTGAAGATACAGGTAGAATCGAAATGATGCCCGCGTGAGCCAAGGACTGTTTTCCAGAGCTTGGCAGAGATCAAAGCCCTAGGTGGATGGCCTGGAGAGGGCCAGTTCTCTCACAGAGCCATGCAGAGGACCTAACCCTCTCACCCTTTGATTTCATACTTATCTCCAGACACAAAGGCAATAAATTTGTTAGTTCACGTTATGGAGTTTGTGGGAATTTGCCACGACAGCCTCAGAAAGCTAGCACACCACCACATACTAAGCCTTTGAAATTAATAATGGACATCAATAATTCAAACTCAATGTTTCCCAAAGCCGAGGGAACAAACTGCGGAAGAGGAGGCGTGGTAGATTGTAAGGGCTGTGGAGAGATAGGGGGGAATCATGAGACTACAGGAATATAGTCTGGACACCTGATTGATCAACACGCCTGTGCATACAAGCTTCTCCAACTGGACTATGGGAACCTTGGGTTGTTCAAAATTTGGACATAGATACTTGCAAAATGCACCAATTACTTAATTGTATGACATACTGAGTAACATCAATGTTATCTGCAAACAACTGTGTCATTGTATTGTAGAATCCCTTAAAAATAAAAATAAAAAAATAAATAAATAAAAAAATTGAAATTAGTTATAACAAATATAAGCAATAATATACTGCACCAATATATATTTTTAATGCATAGATATAAAAAGTTCTTCAGTATAAAGAATAAATGTTTATAAGTATTTTGTAATAAAATGGCATTCTTTTATTCAACTGTTTAAAAGAAAAAAAGAAAGTCTGAATAAAGTATGGACTGTAGTTAATAATAGCATATCAATATTAGTCTGTTAATTATGGCAAATGAAAACAAGACCATAAAGAAAGAAGTGGACATGGACAGAAATGTGCCCCATATATTATCTTTGCAATTTTTTCTGTAAATCTAAATCTAAATTTTTCTGTAAATTCTAAATAGAAAGTTTAATGAGAAATAAGGACTGCTATTTTCCCAGCATGTAAGCTCACATCAAGCAGCAGAGTGGCTCTCGATGTAGTCTAATCCCTGCCTGGAAGCATTACAAGAACTCTGGAGTCTCTGTCTTCCCATTCTGCCAGAGGCAGTTGCTGAGTATCTTCCTAGAAATGAACCAATTGTTTTGCTAATTTCCCATGATGCCTTAGAACTGGCCCTAAGCCAATGTTGGCAAAAGGTTGGAAAGATCATGAGTGGATGGCAGCAACCCTGACTGACTCAGTAGCTGTGGCTAAGCCTGTCTTTCTTCAAACTTCTAGGCAGAGCAGATACCCAGATAATACACCTGGGTTGTGGCCAAGAAGGGAGAAGAGGACTGGGCATCACGGCCATGGTCAGGCATCTTGCTACTGAGTGCATAGAGAGCCATGGCTGAAGCAGATGCTACAGCCACCAGCTGGCACTTACTCTGGGACCCTTGCAGAAACTGCCTGATGATTGAAATGATAGTTTCTAAAGCTTATGTAACCAAGTATTTTATTAGAGGTCTGATTGCACCACACTTCACAGGCATGGCAAATGGCTTACAATGTAGTTCAGAAAATAAAGAATAGAGTTTATCCTACATTCCATTTTGGCTGGGTTTATAAAGTATGACCTTGTTTATATAAAGTATTGGAATAACATACCTCAAGCTACTCTGCACAGTTTCTTTGAAAGTTTAGCCTGCATATCTTCTTACAGAGTAAAGAATGGTGTTGTGACATGTGGCAGAGAAGCTGCCTCTATGCTGCTTTGGGTGAACATGCAATTGTTGGCATATGTAAAAAGTCAAAAGGATATGTACCCACAGAAACATGCATGTGAGTACCATCTACATTCCATTCTGTGTGTGTGTGATCTCAGGCTGGTTACTAACCCTCTCTGAACCTTGCTTCCTCATTTGTAAAGCTACGGTTTTATCTGTGCCATCCCAGTATGGTCCATAACATATAGGTATCCTGAATAGCAACCTAGGCTCAATTTTCATTCCTTTTTCTGAAGATTGACTCTTTCCAGAGCATCAAGCACATCTGAGCTAATTGTTACACTTCATTTGCCATGGTAGGTCAGGTAAGAAATGAGCAAAGAGTAAACTAATTCCATCTTGATATAAATAGTCTAAAGATGGTGAATACAGAGGAGAAATGAATCTTGGGTGGATCAAAGTTCAGCTATTGAACAGAAGCCCCAGGCACCTGGTGTCAATGGATTACAGGAGGTCATGCTTGTCATGGAACTTACTAGCACCACCCAGTGTCCCTGTGCACATGTTTGCAAGGGACACGTAGGAATGTTCAGGGGCGGAATTTATGTGTCAGCTGGCTGGAACATCATGCTGTGATATCTAGTCAAACACTATTCTGTGAAAGTATCCGGGGGGCTGTTACATGAGATTCACACTTAGGTCAATGTACTTTAAATGAAGAAGATTCTCTGGAATGTGGGGAGAACTTAATTTATCATTCTTTGATAAATTGAAATAGAAGAAAATCTATGTCACCTTTGTAAGGAGACTTTAGGCTCTAACCCAATCTCTTGCCTTTCGGCCCCAGCAGATTTTGACCCAGCATACCTCAAGTTATGAACTAAATCTTTAAAGTAAAGCGCTCTCTCTCTCTCCCTCCCTCCTTCCCTCCCTCCCTCCCTAATTTGGTTGGTATAGTTAGTATACATTAGGAGAATGCTGTATCCATTTGTTTCATGGCATTGTGGAAAGGTTCATAAAATGAAGTCCAAAGGCTTTAGCTCCTTTTCTGCCACCACTGGGTCTTGGTAATGTCCCCTGCCTTCCTCTTACCTGTCTGCTTTACTCTTTGGGCTGCTCTTCCCTACATTTGGCCCCATTTCCCTCACAGGGTGGCTTTGCCCATTTATGGAAGCACCAGGAAGATATTGTCTAATTACAAAGTACATTGTCAATTCAAATGATTTCTGTTGTATTCAGTATCTCCACTCATAGCATCTGATAAAAAGTTCCCTTAGTGAGACAGGATTTCCTGAAGAAGCACTGCCTATGTTTCAATACCTAAACCATTGGAAATTTTTATGATAAAAATTCTTATGTGAAGAAATGATGCCTCATAACTGCAGAATATGATCGTAAACTTGTCCTTTTGCCTACCAGATGCCAGCTTACCACTCAAAAGGGCTTTGCAGTCTATATATCCTGAGTTGTGCTGTGTTTACCTAATGTATTGCCATTCTTACATATTTGAGTTTTATTCTTAAGAAAACACACTAAAGGATCATGGGGGGGGGGTGGAGCTCAGAAACCTGCTGCGGCATAGCAACAGGGAAGGGAAGCCTGGCCTCAGGTAAAAGCCATAATTCATGTCACTGACACAAGACGCCTTTCTATGTATGCTTTAGTAGATGAGAAAACACATTCAAAGCGTAATCCACTCATATTGCCCACTAACAGATCTCCTCTTCACAAATCAGAAAGGGGATCATAGTTATGAATGTGCAGGCCACAGGTCAGATTGCCAGGTTTTATTTCTCTCTGTGCTGTATGAGTATGACCGCAATGAATGCATTGGGCAGCAAAAACCTTTGCAAGCATGAAAACTGCAAAAAAGTTGTGACACCTCCCAAGTCATGCATGAGGTCAGTTCTCTGAATTAATATCCAAGCAGCTATTGTGAAAGAAAAGACAAGATGACACTATGTGAAATCAGCCAGACCTTCTAGGCTTTTCTTCAGATAGCTCCAGGCTATGTGCACGCATTTTAGAACCCAGCCTGGAGAAGATTTCAGAGGACAGTGATTTCTTGAGTGTTTATCACAGACCCAGCATTTTCTCAGGTGCTCAACACACTCCGTCTGATGCTGGGATTGAAATTCAATCTGGAAGATGCACTGCTCAAATTACAGCTGGTGAGATGATTCTCATTAAATGGGAAAATTTATTTATAGGTTCTGGTTGAAGTAGACAGAAAATAACAATGGACATTTTATTGATTTTCCATTTTGTATTAGGCAATATATCATGTTATTTGCATATACTGTCTAACTCTTGCAACCATCCCTCTGTGATGTGTTCCTTTCTACTGAGACTCAGCAAAGCAAGTAACCCACTCAAGATCAGCAAACACATGTCAGAGAGGACTACTGTCAAGTCCACTCTCTGTCCTCCGCTCCTTCCTCTGTGCCACTTCTCAAAAGACATAGACACAAAAGCATGTCTAAAACTTGGAAAATAAACCCAAATGGAAACTTTTATTTTATTTTATTTTTGGTCTTTTTCAAGACAGGGTCTCCCTGTAGCCCTAAATAGAAACTTTTAAAATCAGACTTTTCTCTTTTGATTTTGCCATTCACTTAAAATACCCAAAGCAAAATGTATTAGAAAGGAAAATTATAAAACAGATATTGACTGGGATTCATTCTTCGGTTTGATAAGATCATCAATAGAAGGTTCAGAGGCTGATCATCATGGTTCATGTCAGCAGCACGCCATGGGACTGACTTCACATCCCATTAGCTCCTACGATATTATCAGCTAAGGGGGAACTGCAGAGCTCTGACACCCGATGAAGGCCGGAAGTAAGGACATGGATAACATCATCTGCTTCCACTCGCTCTGGGAGGAATTCAAGACACATGTGTGGGTAAACCACGTAAATTTGTCTGATGTCACCCATCATTGTTCCTGTTCAGATTATGTGCAAGGAAATTTTTCAAAGGAAGATTTATTTCAACATGAAAACCCAAGTAGTCCAGTCTTCTGCAAAGTCAAATGACTGATTCTTCTCCAACTGAGATGGAAGAAATGCTTCTGTTTCAACTTTAAGCTGTAACTATATTTATAACCACTGCCCAGTTATGAAGCACTTCTCTTTGGGAGATGTGTTATGGATATGATTGTTGGCGTAATTCCAACACAGATTTGAAACATCTTCTTACCTACCAATTTTGCTTGAGGCTCAATTGACCATATATGGAGAGAACAGAAGTTTTACATTTACAGGAGAAATCCAGGCTCTGGGAGGTTGCACAAGGCAGCTCTTACACTATGATGATGCAAGTTTCTAGGACTCTCTAATTTCAACAGTTACTGTCACCTGACCTCACTGGCTTTTTAACTTTTCAGTCTGTAAATGGTACTAATGTTGGTGTCCAACAAAGAACAAATGAGGTCATCTTAATAGAGTCACCAGGAGAATGCTTGGCATGATGAAGAACTCTTATTACTAAGGGCTTGTCCTTCGTATCCCTATAGATGCAGACTCCTAAGAATCGCCAGCCACTTGTGAGTGATTAAAGACGATACAGAGATTTACATCAGAGGTAATTAGACCTTCACCTCAAGTCACAAAGTCTACTCTCTATGAGAGGATTTAAGAGCTTAGGAGTATGTAATCACTAAACACATATTTTATTAAACATAGATTATTTGAACTGTATGCATTATTATAAATGCTGAAGAAATTAAAGAAAAATATTGGAATTTAAGTGACATATTCGACATCAAATATTTTCACAGGCAAATGGTGGGACAGGAATGCATAGAGATCCTGTATTTCAGCACATCAGGAAGCTGCATGTGCACTTTAACTGTGGATGGAGGAGCGGTGCATCCTTCACTACATCTGATCCACCGTGCAGCCAGCACAGTGGAGCTCTGATCTGTGTGGGAATGCTGCTGGTGAGGTGAGAACAGGCATGCCAAGGCTGGGGCAGCAGTGCCTGGCGTTGTGGTTGAGGAAGAATAAATCCTACAAAAACTGTATAAGGTTCCAGGCAGCTGTTGATATAGGGTTGCTTAGACCCACGCTTCCTGATTTAAAACCTAGCCCTGTCAGTAGCAAGCAAGGGCCTGACAGGAAAGCTACATGGCCAGCTACTTGGCCAGCCACTTGATACACTTGAAAAATGGATATAATGTTTGTGTCCACCTTACGAGATGGCTGAAGTCTTAAATAAACCAATCCAAAAGACGTGCTTAGTGCAATGCCTGATTCATATATATATATATATATATATATATATATATATATGGAATGGTCGCATTATATATGATGTATATATAATATGCATATATATTAAACCTTCTAAGTAAGGGACAATGATTGTGCTTGCAATGCTTTTGTCATTTTCTATCCTTTGGTTATTAAAGAGGCCAAGCATAAATACCATAACACCCTTTAACAACTCATGTTGAGTAAGATCCAGCCAAGCAAATGGTTAACTACATCACTAAGAAGAGACACGGCATAATGAAAAGTTTCATAGTTTTGTTTTTTTTTTTTTTGGTCTTTTCGAGACAGGGTCTCCCTGTAGCCCCAGCTGTCCTGGAACTCACTCTGTAGACCAGGCTGGCCTTGAACTCACAAAGATCCGCCTGCCTCTGCCTCCCAAGTGCTAGGATTAAAGGCATGTGCCACCACGCCTGGCAGTTTCATAGTTTTTATAAAGATACATGTTGACCCAGAGATGATGACTTTTAGAGGTTTAATATGGGTGACAGAAAGACCTGTTAAGAAGTTACAGGAATATGGGCTGGAGAGATGGCCTAGCAGTTAAGAGCACCAACTGCTCTTGCAGAGGACCCGGGTTTGATCCCCAGCACCCACATGGCGGCTAAGAACTGTCTTTAACTCCAGTTCCAGGGGAATCCAATGCCCTCTTCTGACCTCCGCAGCATTGCATGACATGGGTGCACAAACCTACATGCAGACAGTACATTCATACACATAAAAATAAAAATTTAAAAATATTAAAAAAAAAAAGAAGTTACAGGAATATTTCCGCCCAGATGTGGGAGAAGTCAGGGTGGGCAAGAAGGTCTGTGTGGATGGAGACCAGACAGGCCTGAAGGGTAAAGGCTGGAGGTGCAGGGAAAATTCAAGGCCAAACCATGAGAAGTTTATAAAGTCATTGCAAAGATGGACAGCACAGTTAAGAGTTGTAGCAGAGCCATTAGCATCGGAAGCAGAGTTTCCCAGGACCAACTTTGAAGGAAGTGTGAGAACCACTCCTGTGACTCTTCACATTCCAGAGTGCATGCAACATAAAACTGACCACAGCAAATGCCATGCTTAGTACAACCCTTCTGAGAATAAGTTGATGGTGTACCTTGAAAACCATAAAGCTGTTCATGCTGTGTCACCACCCAGTTTCATTTGTAACAAATTACATAAATGAAGCTAGTCGATAAAGGGGAAAAACTGTGCACACAAACTCACACTTGAATTACTGATTACGTATAATATATAATATGCATTATATATATTTGAAGGTCTCAATATGTAGCACTGTTTGGACTGGAGCTCACTATGTAGACCAGGCTATCCTTGAACTCATAGAGATCCACCTGCCTCTGCCTCCTGAGTCCTGGTATTAATGGCATACACCACCACACTCAACATTATTGATATTTTAAAAATGATTTTCTTATATGTACTTTATGCATATGTATGTGTACATGTAGGTACACACGTTTGGCATCCCTGCAGAAGCCATAAGGATTCCCTAGAACTGGAGGTACAGGCAGTTGTGAGCTCTCAAACATGGGTGGTAGAAACTGAATTTGGGTCCCCTAAAAGAGCAGCAAGTGCTTTTAATGACTGAGCCATCACTCCAGCGTCAGCATTATTTACGTTAAGGAAGATGTCTGGACCTCCTGGATGCCCATGTTAGTTGGACATTTATACCAAATGTCAACTTCATAGGACTCTGTAGAGATGAGATTTATTCATTTTAATAACTGCCACTACATATTGAATTTTGATACTTGACACATTATTGATATTTCATTTAGCCATCAAAATCCTCAATGATAAGAATTGCTATTCTCATTTGAGAAGGAAAAAATTAAGTGACAGACTATTGAGACAATTACTCAGTGTCACCTGGTTAATGAGTTTCCAAGGGACAGAGGATATCCCTGGGGATAGCAACAAAGATCCTAAGAAATCAAGAGTTGCTTGCTGTGTTCGTGGCTGTGAGATATTTCCAGCCTCTGTTTGTTTAAGTTGAAAAATCAGAACATGGATTCAGACTCCAGTATAGATAAGCTTGAATACAAAGCCTGTGATCTGAACACCAGCTGACAAAATAACATGAAAAAGAGGAATGGAAATATTGTAAGAGCCAGAGGTGGTGGATCACACCAGGACACCATTGTTGTCTGGACACCACAAGGTAGTTGCACATAGGAACCCACGGCCCCACTGAGCATGCACAAGACCTGTGCAAAGCCAAGTTAGGGTGTCAGCATGGATGGGGAGATCCTAGCTGATGGCCTGCTGACAATTGATAGCTAATGGGAGAGGGGGTCAGGTTTCCCTACTGCTGAGCAGCCTGATAGGCTGTCCAGTCTCTAAGGGAAAGCCACACACCCAAGAGCACTTGAAAAACACAGATTAGATGCACTAGACCTTGCTAGAAACAAAAGGACAAATGATAAGAGGGGAGATGAAGCCAGGGGCCCTAAGGTGGGGAGGGGTTCTGAGTATGATCAAAATAAAGTGCAAGACATTCTCGAATCAATATTTTTTAAATCCTGACCAGTCTTTGGCTCCAACTTTAAATGTACAGACCTTAAAGATAAGTAAAAAAACAGGGTACCCAGAGGGAAGGAAATTTATTATTTTTAAATTTAAATTTTTACATTAAATCTTGCTGCACCTTGACTTATGAAGGGCTCAAACTATTACTCTATTTCTTTTTATGGTAGTGAGGAACAAACTCGGGGCCTCAGACATGGTGGGCAAATGTTCTACCAATGAGCAGCTGTTCCAGCCTGGTCATTATATTTATACTTGTTAAACCAAAGACTATTCATCGCGTGCCTTCTATTTACTAAGACTCATCTGAAATGCTCCTTTAAGAGTATTTTGAGCTGATTCTAAAAGTAAAACAATGTAAAACATAATAATAAGTCATAGCTAAATGTTCAAATATACTTTTGCAATTTTATTATTAGAACCCCTTACATTTTATTGTGGCTTTTCATGAACTTACTTGCCAGATCCCCATAAATAAACAAAAGGTTTATTTATTTTTATTTTATTTTATGTGTGTAAGTGTTTTTGTTCTGAATTTACGTAAGCGTACCCATGTCATGCAATGCTTGTGGAGGTCAGGAGAGGGCATCGGATCCCCTGGAACAGAATGGATCTGAGCTGTCATGTGGGTGCCAGGAACTGAACCCAGGTTCTCAACAAGAGCAGCCAGTCTCTTAACCACTGAGCCATCTTGCCAGCTCCAAGACATCCTGTTTTGCTCTTGTCTTTTAGCCTATCTTCTGAGCCACCCTCTACAAAGTCAGTATATTTGATTTTTAAAAGTTGGTTTAAAAGTCCTTATGTATAGAATTTGTATAAGATGTAAGAAGCTAAAACCTTTCTGTGACCTTAAAAGATGAGGATTCTTGGATTTGAATATGAGCTCTGCCTCTCAAGAGTCTGGAAAAGCTCATCTTCTCCAAAGTGCCCAATTTCCTCACTTGGAGGTGGGCGACTGAAATTTCCTTCCTCCAGTGATATAGCAAAGCTAAATACACATCAGGCATTACAAAAGATCACGTGGCAGATGGAGATATTAGCTATGATCATTACATCTCCACATCAGATGCCTGACAATTCTATTCCTAAGATGAAACCTTAAATTTCCAGTGTACCCTCTATATGCCAAGCTATGCTTTAGCCAAAATCTTAGTAGGCAGAAAACTCATAAATTTAGTCCTGCACTCAAAGCAATCTTTTCCCAAGATCTAGGTGGGAAATTTACAGTGGTGTGTGCCTGGCATTAGGTCTCATAATATAATGGCTTAAAACTCAAAGGTCATGAAAATTTTCAAATGTTTCCACTCTCGGAGAAGGAAAATGTTAACCCTTTTGATTCTTTTAACATAAACCAATGTATTTGAATTATACATATACCTCCTTGCAATTCTCATTTTGATCCCTTTCAGGTGATATTCTTATGTTCTTTGAAATATATTTGAAATATATTTCATGTGATGACTTAATCATTTAATATTTTCAGGAAATTGAAGCATTTGCTTAGCTTTGGAGGCTGAAGTGGCATGCTGTGTGTGTGTATGCGTGATTGTATGTGTGTGTGTGGTGTTTGTTTCTATATCTCTGTGTGTATCTCTCTTTTTTCTCTCTGTATGTTTGTATATGTGTGATGTATGTTTGTTTCTATATATCTGTCTCTCTGTCTCTCTCTGTCTCTCTCTCTGTCTCTGTCTGTCTGTCTGTCTCTCTCTCTCTCTATATATATATATATATAGATAGATAGATAGATAGATAGATAGATATAGATATAGATATAGATATAGATATAGATATAGATATAGATATAGATATAGATATAGATATAGATATAAAAGATCAGATGTTAATCTGGGCTTCCCTGCCCTATGAGGTAGGAAACCTTGGATGAGGATCTTGGGATTGAGTCTACCTCTTATATAGGGCACATGATTAAGTCAATATATCTCTGAAATTTGACTATGTGTATACAAGATAACAAGAAAATTAATGAGGAAATCAAAGGAGGATTGGGACTAAGGGGGGTTTCATATAACAGGTAAGACAATAGGAGCCTTAGAAGATCCTGAATAGATTGATAAAGAAGCCACTGACAGCTCCTGAGTTAATCTGATTGCCATTTTTCTAATAGGATGAAAAATGCAGAGGTGGGCTTGGAAGCAGTTCAGTTAGTAGAGCACTTGCCTAGCATGCCCAAGGCTCTGAGTTTAACCCATCCCCCAGCACCACATAATTGATGGGTGGCAGTGCACATCTGTAGTCCTGGCACTTAGGAGGTGGGAACAGGAGGATTCTGGTTCAAGTCATCCTTAACTGTGTCCTGAGTTCAAACCAACCTGGGCTACATAAGACAGTGCCTCAAAGCAATACCAAATTCTCAGAAGGTCAGAGCTTACTTAACCATCAGTCCTGAATCACACATTTGGTTTCTGGTAAATTTCCAGGAAATATAAAAAAGAAAACTATTTGCCTTGCTAATATGGGGTATGAAAAACTTTGCAGTTCTGAGATGTCAGAACACATTAGTAAGCGCCTTGGGTTAATTCACTGTTGATGTTCTTGTTCTTTTGTGCTTTCTATAGGCACATTACTTAAGGCTCAGGTGGCCTTGCTCCAGAGCTTGTGTGATTTATGCCTTCTCTGGCAGAGAAATTTTTCCTCTTGACATCTATGAAGCAACCACTGTTCTGCCAAATAGCTTCTTATCCCCCTGCCCTGCCTTTTTTATGAGGTTCCGATATAAGATTTTCTCAGAAACCTTGGATATCAATGTGAGCTAATGGAACTAAAATGTGTATGAAGTAGGACATCTTCAGCGGCTAAACATCATGTCTCACTCTCCATGCACACTGGCTCCCATCTCCTTATCTGGAGCATCTTTGGAAAGTTATGAGGAAAAAATAAGCAAACTTCCTTCACGCTAGTATCCTCTGGTGTGTGCTCCGAAGTATAAGTCAGTATAGTCTACTGCGTCCACATTATTGTTCAGAATTTGTTTTCCCATTTCATTTAATCATGATATAATCTATGAAAGATTAAATTTCATATTATATATAAAACTTGAGTTCATAATTAAACTAAATTCCTTTCAATCCTCCATTTCTTAATACAACAGTAGCAGCAATTGTATTAATGGTAATTTTCTGTGACATTATAGACCTTTATATTTCAAACATTGTTTTCATATTTATTCCTTTAACATCTAGGTGAGATTAGTAAATCTCAGAGAAACAACCACACTTCTACAAAAAGCAAACCCTGTATTTAATTTGGTGCCTATCACTCATATTTGATATAAAGCCTAGACAATGGCCCAGTTGCTCCGCATGCATTCTAACAGCTTAACTGTACACATAAGCAGTCATTTGGTACTGGCACTGTCAGATTCCTTGGATACACCAAGTTAGAAGCTTAGAACATGGTACTTGCTATTACAGCCTGAATCCAGAACATTCCCACAGGCTCATGTTATGGAAGCTTGGCCTCCAGATGGTGGTCACTTAAGGTTTGTGGAGCATTTGGGAGGTGGGTCCTGGCTGGTTGAAGTAAGTCTCTGGGTCTTTGAAGGCTCCCCTGCCCCTGGCTGAGATCAGCTCTCTCTGTTTCTCCTCTGCTGCCATGTAAATAGCCCTGTGCAAACTCCCATTGCCACAAACAGGAGCACCTGCTGCCACGATGGATTAAAACTTCTGAATCTATGAGCCAAAATAAACCCATCCTCCTTTCAGTTGATTCCACCAGGCATTTTGGTCACAGCAATGCAGAAGTAACAAACACACTTACTTGACCTAAAGGCACAAAAATGAAAAACATGCTGTCAACGCATGGACAAGTGATCTCTGGCAAGGGTACTTCGGGCAGACAGCAGGACTCCCTCACTGGTGAGTAATACATAGTACATTCCAGCCTCATGCAAAGATGCAGACTGATGAACCAGTGGTTGTCATCTGTAGCACCTGTCATTTATATTATTAGACTTTGCCAATTTGAGGTGCTAACTAACTCTTTTAGGTTCTTTAGAAAAACAGGACATAACAGTTTGAAAAAAGAGTGAACCTCTAACTCTATGTAGGACCTTTACCACATCTAATAATTGGTTGAATATTTGATTTTGTTATCACATCTAATTTCATGATAACTTAATTATAACGATGTTATTATTGTAGATTGTGCATGAAAAAACTTGAGCATAGACTCTGCCTTCATTTCAGAGACACAGAGCAATCAAATTTGTTATCTATATTTTTGGCAAATTTTAGAGATATAATCAGAAACCTATTCCAATAAATTGTACAATTTCTAAATTGTAGGTGGTAGTATTAGTTATAACCAGATGCCATCTGGAGACAATTCATAGAGAACAGTTCTCCACGTAGGTTTCCCTATCTCTGTATGTCTCAAAACAGTGGTGCTAGTGACTTTTATTGCAGAGCGAGAAGACTGACGTAGTTACAAACAAAGAAGCATTGCTCATTCCGTTTCAGGACGGAGAGCCTATAGTCCTTGCTGACACAGAGTTGGACACCAAACACTTGCTGAGAGAGAGGTTTTTTTCTTGGAATTTTAAAATCTGGACATAAGGTATCAAAGTAAGGGAAATGACACAGATTCTGAGCATTGCCACAGAGTGGTCTAGCTCGCTCTAGCATATCTGATTTCCCCTCCTAAAGAAGCAAATGTTAGGAACAGAGAATGAGTCATAGTGAGAAAAACTGGAGTTTTCACTCATGGATGCCAACAAGGGGCCGGTTATTAAGATAAAAGGTGCAGTGTTGGTCTCCAAAAATTCAAATAACATCCCTGGTTTGAGTTTTGTGCTTTTCTTCCCCAAATGCAACACTGAAAATCTGTGAGCCTTTCAGAACATCTTGGATCCTTGATGGTGTCTGCTTTAGCTACCAAATAAAAGATAGCAGATGTAGACCCAAGGATCCAGGGCTCAGGGTCCTTCTTCATACTCCGGAGAGGTGTGAAAATCTCCAAGCCGAAGGTTTCCACGGTGAGCTCAAGCTACTGCAAGGTTCTCAAAGCACATCAAGTAAGAAATGGGAGATCATAAAGTTCTGGTGAGGAGTGACTGGGAGCCCCAGGGGTGTGTAGAGATCTCACCACAGCCACCACCAGCAGCAACAGAAGAAGAGAGGGGAAGATACTGTTTGGGACAAAACGAAATTTAGTAACTTTTCCAAGGACAGAATTTAGTAGGTACAAAACATCTATAAGTTATAGATTTGAAAACTTTATATTGGCTCATCAGGTTATTACTGTGACTAGAGTTTAAGCATAATAAATTTTTTAAATATTTTTTATTAATTTTATTTATTTCTGTATGTGTATGAATGTACTGTCTGCATGCAAGTCTGTGCACCCATGACGTGCAACGCTGCGGAGGTCAGAAGAGGGTGTCGGACTCCCCTGGAACTGGAGTTCTCCTGGAATTGGAGTTTCAGACGGCTCTCGGCCACCATGTGGGTGCTGGGGATCGAACCCAGGTCCTCTGCAAGAGCGGTCGGCGCTCTTAACCGCTAGGCCATCTCTCCAGCCTCAAATTTTTAAATTAAAAATGTCTGATCCATAATAGTCTATAAAACATTTCAATTTACTTATCTCATTTGATTTCCATAGTCACATGATTAAGTAAATGCATTATTTTTCCTTTATTCAGATGGAAATAAAGGAGGCTTACCAAAATCCCTCTACCTGCTTGACATTTCTTCATCTCTGCTTGGCACAGCTGAAGCGCCAATCTGGGTTTTACAACTTCAGAGCTTACACTTTCTCCATTTCTTTGCATTGGCTTTATTCCATTTAATGTTTTAATTCAATTTAAAAAACTTAAGTCTATCATCTGCATCTAGCAGCTGATTGAAATGATGAGTTAGAATGTAGGCCTGTCCACACTACTCCTGAGATTCAAACCAGCCTCATCCATTCTTTTGTTATTGAACCATTTTCAAATATTTACTAACACATAACTATGTACCAAGAGGTGGATATGTAACAAAAATACAATTCTATTTCTGATAATGTAATGTTCATCCCAGTGAAAAAGACAACAATTAGAAGAAAGCACGATCACGTCTATTGTCAGGCTGAATGGCAATTTATTTCACAATGAAGGGAAACCCCTCTGATTCTCCCTGGAATCTCTAGAGGAATGAGGAAAGTAGAGAGATAGCTGCATGGAAGAGTGGTGTCTGAGCCCAAGTCTAAAGGCTAAGCAAGGGTTTACTAGAATTCCTGGAAGGTAAGAAGGCTTGGGCAAGGCAGGGTAATTGTCACAATGTATAACACCACAGCATGGCCCAAACATGGAATGCCCTTGAGAGTCAGAGAAGATGGCCTGCAATGCACAATGGATGGAAGTCCAAGCAGAAGGTCCTATGTGCACTCGCCATGCACGTCAGAGCTTTGGGCTCGGCAGTCAAGGATACATGAACTGGAACTGCTCCTGGAGCCCTGCCCTTCTCTAAGCCCAGGGACCTAGAGCTCTCTAGAGGTAGGACTGCCCAGAGGAATTGAGGGATCTGTCTAGGCCAGGCTAGACCCATCAAAGGTGAGGAGAGGACACAGTAAGAAGTCATAAGCTAAGGGAGGAACCAGAGAAACGGTGATGAATCAGAATTTGAAAACTATTTAGTATTCAACCATGGAAATCTGATAACATTATATGCTAAGGATGGAGGCGTGAAGTAGGCGAATAAACTGCATAAATAGTAAGGAAAGGAGAGTTGTAAGGGAGAGGCTTTTTCCCCACAGGTAAATATTCTTAAAAATACCCCAGGGGAGGAATTTCATGTAGATGTATAAATATGTCACACATGTACATTTCCTCAGGTACTTTAGATACTGAAGGTAAGAAACCAGTGTCCTCACTAATAACATTGCTTCAAATCTATGATATTCAGAGTTGTTACAGTGACTTGGCACCATTTGCTCTTACAGATTTCATAAAACAGAAAACTTGAGGTTTAATAACAAATAGGATTTCTTAAGATCTCAGATATTTTTTCTAGGTAATCGATGAAGCAGTATTCTAGAGAACTAAAGATCAAGAATTACAGTCTTAATAATACGTAAAATTGCCAAGAATATGCTTAGATATAATGCCACTTTTCTGTGACAGATTCAATTATACATCTGCACTGGTGTTAACAACATTGAAATACATACTCCATTTCTCCATTAGAATAATAGAACTATTAGACACTGATTTCTACTGGGTGAGGGAGAATGTGCCTTCCTTAAGATCTCTAGATATGCTAACTAGACGCCAGTGGATGATTTGCACTGAAGGATAACCAGATACAATGCTTGACTGGACGGGACTTAACATGTATGGCAGAATACATGAGGTCTTGTGGGAGTGGGGGAACATGGATGGGGAAGAAGGGGCTAAATTTAATTAAGAGCTGTTGTCTGAAATGTACAAAATTTCAATAATAATTAAAAAATATAGTAACAGTTATCAAGGGTCCCCAGAAGGAACTTAACTCAGTTGTATGTCATTGAGCCTCTCTCTGAATACCCTTTTCAGTCAGAATCTGTAGTTGCTTTACAGTTATGAAAACCAGGGCTTACAGAGCTCAGCTTGCCCAGTGTCTCCTGCTAGGGCTAGGCAGCGAGAGCCTGTGAGTCTTGGATGGAACTGGAAAGCTCGCTCCTTACCTCAGATTCTCCACTGCTTCTCTGCACATTCTTTTCTTCATAATAAATAGGGCATATTTCACTCTGGCCTTGGGCAATTTTGTGGTACTTTTAGGAGAAGGAGCAATTCAATAAAGCAGGAAGAATGAGGACAAGAATTTATTATAGCACCACAGGAAGTGGTAGGCTCCTTACTTATTTGGGCTTTGTTTGTATCACTCTGTGTGTCATCTTCAACTCTCAAAGCCATCTCAAGGGAGCTAATGAGTGTGAATGCAATTGCTTCAGCTCTACAAAGAAGGGAGGAAGCGTTGACTAGGAGTCAAAGCCCAGAGGTGTCTGTAGAACAGAGCTGGGTGGACTGAACGGCCAGCTATCATTCCACAAATTTCTGGAGGAATTTACAGCTCTCTAGGGGAAACACAATTTAATTTAAATGGAGTAGAGTTTAAAGAAAGCATAGAGAACAGTATAAGAAAGTTGTAAGTGGAATTCAAAGGCTGTGAGGCTCACTTAAGAAACTGAGGCTTGGCCTGGCATGGTGGTGCATGTCTTAAATTAAGGAATCCCAGCACTCAGGAGGCAGAGGCAGGCAGATCTCTATGAGTTCAAGGCCAGCCTGGTCTACAGAGCTAGTTCCAGGCCAGCTGGGGCTAGAGGGAGACCTTGTCTCAAAAACATCCAAAAAGCAAAGCAAAACAAAACAAAAGAAACTGAGGCTTTTTACTGTGTATTGTATGGGGGCTTTATTGGGGATTTCTGAGAAGGTGATAATCACACTAATTATCTTGACAGGGCTGTGCAGGGTAGCTCAGTCAGTAAAGTCCTTGTTACTAGGACCTGAATTTGATTCCCAGAATCTACACTAAAAAGCAGGGCCTGGTGGTGTGTACTTGTAATCTCAGTCCTAGGGAGGCAGAAACAGATGGAGCCTAGGCTACTCATCAGCCAGGCGAACATACCTGGCAGGCTCCAGGCCAGTAAGAGACCCTCCTGAAAGAAGGAAGGGAGGAGGGAGGAAGGGAGGAAGGAAGGGAGGGAGGGAGGAAGGGTGGAAGGGAGGAAGGGTGGAAGGGGGAAGGGAGAGAGGGAGGGAGGGAGAGAGGGAGGGAGGGAGGAAGGGAGAGAGAGAGAGGGAGGGGGGAAGGGAGGAAGAAATGAGTGACAGCTTAGAGTGACCTCTTACCTCTACACCCACATGAACACACGTGAACAGGAAGACGAACAACCCCACGCCCACCCCACCCCACAACATACACACACAAGAAAAGATTAATTTGCAGGATGGGTGAGGGAGACTAAAGTCAGGCTGACTGAGTACAGTGATATTTAAGGTTTTATGTATGGGGAAAGTAGGAAAGGGAAAGAAAAAATTTTAAATAGGTCAATATTTTAAGCTAACATGAATTTAATTTTATTTCAGAATTTTGACTTATCCTTTAACATGGAAATGTAAAGACCAAGGTCAGAGCGACTCTTAGGCCCCCACTGTGTAAATGGTAAGCCTGGTCTATGGTGAGTCTCATCACAGATTTATATGAGACTCTGTGACCTTCCATTTTTTTTTTTCCCTTGGGGATTTTATTTATTTATTTATTTTAATTTAATTTTTATTGATGGTTTGTGCATTTCGTACATCATTTTCCAATTCAGATCAGGCATATTTCCCTTTCCCTTCCCCCCCCCCCCCACCCCATCCCAGATCATGTATTCTGCCATAACTGTCCTGCATCTTTCAGGTTTTTTTTTTTTTTTCATTTTTTAGCTATAAGTGACCTTCCATTTTGAAAGTTGGTTTGGAAGCAAAGCTTTTAGGAGCTGATATTCATCCCTGGCATAAACGAACCACAGACATTATCTTGTAGGATGTTTAAGATAAACAATGGGAGAGTTTGCTAATTAAAATTCTTAGAATACTCCATTTCCTGGTAATGGTTTATGCAGTTCTTGCTGAACTCCCTGGCGTCTGGCTGTGTCATTCTGACAAGGTCAGTGGCCCTCATTTAACTGGCTGCAAGTGTTTTATCACGTCTTGTACTTCTAAGAAATGTTTACTGTTCTAGCCTACAACTTATTCTTGACATCTGCAGGCTAGTTGGAAGTTTCTCATTTTGTGTTTGGAGCACAAATCAGTTATCGACATCGTGGGTTAATTTTGTATATAAATGAGCAACTTTCATTAAAGTGACTCAGTTTATAAACATTTGTGTATCACATATGATATATATATGGTATTTGTTGTCTTTATTTTCTTGTCAGCACCAAAGACAGAACTAGGGCTTTGTGGATGCTAGGCAAGTGTTCTATCACTGAGCCATATCCACAGCCCTAAATTTTTATAATTTTATTTTTTATTTATTTAAAAATGTCATACATGTGTAGAGTGAATCTTGATCATAGCCTCCCTTTACCTCCTGCTCCCGAACTCCTTCCAGGATTCCCATCTCATCTTCCTTGTAACTTCACATTCTCCTTTATGATTTATTTATTTATCTCTGTTTAGCTCACTGATTCTAATTAGTGCTGCGATTTGTGCACAGAGGTGGGATCGGCCAGTGGGGTATGCCAACAACCCACTACCATACTCCTGAAGAAACATGACTCTCCGTTGGCCCCCAGCTGTCATCAGCTATCAACAGTTCCTTAGCTAGGGGGTGGAGCCTCTTTAGCTCCACCTCCCTCCTTGATAAAAGTTTGTCTAACTTGATCTTGAGCAGATCATGTGTAAGTAACCACTCCGCTGTGAGTTCATGTGTGCAACACCCATGTTGTGTCCAGAGGACAGCATTTCCCTGCTGTTCCTCATCTTCCAGATCTTACATTCTTTCTGCCCCCTCTTCTGTGGTGGTTCCTGAGCCTGTGTGTGAGGAGGGGGGTGATCATAGATGTCCCATATACAGCTGAGCACCTGCAGTCACGTCTTAGTGCTTCCAACAGTAATGAGCCTTTGCATTAACCACCCTCTGCAATAAGAAGCTTCTCTGACCAAGGATGGGAGCAACATAAAGTTAAGAATTATAAACACAAATGTGTAGAATGCAGTTTGACCATTTAGAAAAACACCATCACTATTTCTCCCGGAAGGCCTGTGTTCTAGTTTGTCTTCCATTGCTGTGACAAAACACTCTGACCAACACCAACTTGTGGAGGAAAGGGTTTATTCAGCTTACATCTCCTGGGTCACAGTTCATCATTTAGGGAGCCCAAGGCAGGAACTCAGGGCTGGAACCTGGAGGCAGGAGCTGAAGCACAGGCCATGGAGGAATGCTGTTCACTGGCTTGCTCCCCTGGCTCATGCCCAGCCTGCCTTCTTATATGGTACACAACAACCTGCCCAGGGTGGCACCACTCACTGTGGGCTGAGCCCTCCCACACTACTTGACAATCAAAACAGTACTCCACAGATGTGGCCACAGGCCAATCCAATGGAGCCAATTCCCCAATTGAGGCTCCCTCAACCCAGGTATGTCACGTTGACACTAAAGCTATCCAGCACAGCCTGTGACTTCACTACCCATGAGTCTGACATTGTTTACAGTACCAGGCCTACATTCCCTCCTGTGGAGCAGATCTCATATGCAATTAAGACAGTGCTTGGTTTTCTCATGCCTCACTGTTGCACTAATGGGCATATCTTGTTGGCCAGTTTTGTTGTGACATACAGGTCCAGTTCTGAATGAGACCATTGGTATCTAGCCCAGTCTATGTAAATGGAAAATATATCATTTGAAAAAGTAGAAAAAGATTAACATAATCTCTAACATAGAATTTTCCTGATGTTCTCAAACTTCTTATAATTTTCTAGCTCTTCTACAAGAAATTACAATTTCAGCCCATAAATTGCATTTATTTCCAGGTCCCCCATGAATTCATCCAAAGAACTTCAATGATTAAAGTGAGTATACCAGAATATGTCATATTACATAGTATTACAGTACAATTATGTTTTTATTATTTGCCTGAATATCATATTTTCTCATTGTTAGAGAAGAGTGTGTCAGGAAAAGGTGTATATTGTGCTTCAGTGAGTTCCTCTCCTTTTCTCTCTTCTTATCCAATTTGTATATAAACTCACAGAAGTCATTTTATGAACGTTTGAGATAATGCATTGCAAGGATCAAAATGCCTGGCTTGGGTTAGTAGAGCAGTTCTTTCAGGGAACATGTTTAGAATGCTGTGTGTGCTGTTCTGCTAAACTGTGTGCCAAAGAGTACACAATGGCAGAGGCTTTACAAAAGTAATCATTCAGTTCAATCAGGATGACAAAATGAAGATTTACCAGGTTCTGCAGCACAGCATATAGAGAAGAACCAGGCAATATGAAGGAAGCCATGAACACCCAGTGTGGAAACAGGCCTTGTCATGAGCTGCAGTGTGGAAACAGGCCTTGTCATGAGCTGCAGTGTGGAAACAGGCCTTGTCATGAACACCAGTGTGGAAACAGGCCTTGTCATGAACACCAGTGTGGAAACAGGCCTTGTCATGAGCTGCAGTGTGGAAATAGGCCTTGTCATGAGCTGCAGTGTGGAAACGGGCCTCGTCATGAGCTGCAGTGTGGAAACAGGCCTTGTCATGAACAGCAGTGTAGAAACAGGCCTTGTCATGAGCTGCAGTATGGAAACAGGCCTTGTCATGAATACCAGTGTGGAAACAGGCCTTGTCATGAGCTGCAGTGTGGAAACAGGCCTTGTTATAAACACTAGTGGTATGTGACAGGTAAGTGGCAAAGTAGACTGGAGACAATACATAAATCGGGCCTTTGAAGGAAATAAGATGAATTTTGGTCTTAATTCCATGAGAAATAGTGAATTGGCATTAATGAGCAGGAGGTCTAGGGTGCTTTTTCTGTTGCTATTATAAACCCAAAGCAACTTGGGTTGAAAAGAGTTTATTTCATCTTATACTTCCAGGTCACAGTTCATCTTTGAGGGAAGTTGGGTGGGAACTGAACCAGGAACCCACAGGTAAGACATGGAGGGACATCGCTTCCTGGTGATCTCCCTTTCATGCTCAGCTAGCTTTCTTACACAGTCCCAGCCCACTTGCCTGGGAATGGTGCTACCCACCGTGGTGGGCCCTCCCAGAACAAACATCAGTTAAGACAACCTCTTAGTTTACTTCAGGTAAGACTCTCCCAAGGTAACTCAGAGTGTATCAATTTGACAATAAAAATTAACCAGTGCATGAAGGCAAAGAGATCACATCTGCAGGTCTAAAGTATCATAAAGGTTATACTGTGCTAGGTTGTACTGCTAGATTGCAAATTATTGAATCATGGCAGCATTTGCACAACATAGTTATTATTACTGCCACAAATATGAGCAAATTGTGATACGCACTGTTAAAGCTGTTACCAACTTTTCTAAGGTTGCCTAGCTAAAAATCAAGAACAAAACCCTGAAGTCAATGTCTGATCTGGCAGCACCAAACCAAAGATACCAGCAAAATACATTGTGACAAGTGTTTGAAAATCTCAGAGGTCTGAGTAGCAGTTTGTAAGACAGCAATATAGAAAGCCTGTCCAAGAATAATAGAGAGGCCCATGTTTTCTGACATAGAAGACTTCCAAAACACCTTCACACATTTTTGTGTCATGAGGTAAAGGAACTGGAATTCCGAGGAACCCATCTTTCTGGCTGCTGTTGCCTCTGGAGTAACTTCTTTTGCAGACAAGTTTAAAGCTGGATTTCATAAAACTGGTACCAGTATCAACAGGATACACATGATGGGGGAAGCAGAGGATCCCAGATGCTGGCAGGTCCAAACCAAAGCCCTTCCAAAGAGCAGTCTTCATCCATGAACCCCGCATTCCACCTGGCAGTTTGCCCCAAACTGTAGTATTCAATTCAGGAGGGAGGGGAAGGCTCATGAGACACAACAGATATACCACATACATGCGAATGTAGAAAATCACAAGATTCTCCGAGATCACTTCCCAGCTTTCCAGAAGAAATAAACAAGTGCTGGGTGGGAGGCACTGAAAGCTAAACTGTCAAGAGGACATTCTTGGGTCTGTCATCAGCTGCCTGTAAGCTGTGCAGAGAGGTACAGGGGTGCAGCTTTTCTGAGATACCACAAGAGCTGGGGTGGCTTTTCAGGGATGTGGATGCTTTGGAGTCCTCCCTGCTCCTGTAAGAACCTTCACCCATACTTCTGTTAGTAACCCTAATGAAGACTCTCCATCAACTTGTTACTTTGGTCTGTCATGGGTTCCCTTTCTAGAATAGATCCATGTCCTGTCTCCCCAGGAAAAGTCCATCTTACATAAGAGCTGTCTTGGATTACCTGGAGTTCTGTGTGCTCTCTTTTTTCCTTATTTAGTGGGACACACAGGATATTGAAAAGAGGAAGACTTGGCAGTCTGAGTATCTGTTTTGTGAATATACTCATATTTAGTGTGATAAATTAAATCTTTCTCACAGTACTTTTGTGGATAACATCAACAAAATTACTGTGAACACACCCAACCATTTGTACCTACAAGACAACTTAAGTGACTTTGTTCAGACCTGAATGTTTTGATAATTTGTAGCTGAAAATAATCATTAATTGCTCTATTTTATGTAATTCTTTCAACTGTAGGGGGATTAAGACATCTTCTTACTACAATACAAAATGAGAAATTACAAAATATTCTTTGGCATGACAGATCTTTTACGTAAATCAGTCATTTTAAACTCAGCAGTCTTGTCTCTGGAGTTCTTTGTAATATTTCACTTGACAAAAGCATTCCACAGTTATAAAATATTTGAAAACCACTGCACTAGAGACTATTTTGCTGTGCTAAAAATTAGGGTTTCAACTGATTTCAAAAGAGCAGTATAGAAGTAGAAATAAAATTATCTAATCTGTGTACTTCCAAATAATTTAATTCATTATAAATTCTCCCAAACTTAGATTCCATCTATTAACTAAAGAAATAAAATTTTTCTTTGTGAAAATATGATTCAGGAAACAATCATAAACCAACGCTTAAGATATAGTACATAAAACTTAGAATATTAAAAGGAATTCCAGGCTTTATGAAGTTATAGGTATCCCAGAACTCCTAAACTACATTCACTCTTGAAATCTGAAAGACTCCAAAGTTTCTCTAGATAATGATTAGGAGGTAAATATCATTACATAACTAAGCTTCAATGCTTCAAAGATATGACTTACTTTTCTCTAAGAACTGAATGGCTGTCAATCTAAATTTCAAGATGAATATATTTTCCAGGTGCTCTATAACCCAGGGAAATTGTAGGAAATAAAAAAGAGACTTGAGAAATTTGGGAAAATGCATTTAAATTCAAAGAAGAAACCCCAAAGTATGTCCATGTAGGTATAGAGCTGCATCAAACAGAGCTGCATGCTGACCAGGAAGACAGTCCTAAGAAGAGACCCCACACACCCAAGCAGTGGAGTTCAGTACTGCCATGACCTTTGGGGCAGTGCACTTGGGGGCATCTATGTTAAGACATGGAAACACTCCTCCATCATACAAATAAACCCACCAATAGGCAGATACGGATTTGGAAAGAGCCTGGGAACCTAAGCCCAAGCTGAGCCTTTGCTTTCCTGTGAACTTCCAGCTGTTCTTTTGCATTGCTGGACTTGGTTATGTGATTTGCTTTGACTAATATGGTACAAATGGCTAGGAAACATGCTGGGTGGGGTAAAAGCTCTTCTCATTGCAGAAAACCAGTATACAAAAGACCAAGAGTAAACTTCCCTTTTCTAAAATGCAAAGTAGAACAGAAACGGACAGAAGAAATTAGTATTCAGAAGGAAAGGGTATGCATTCATGCTTTCATTTCATGCCAAAAAAAATAATTAGAAGGAAACCAAGATAGCAAAATAAAATGAGTCATTCTGTTGCATACAGAGTTTTCATCTATCCGAAAACACTTTTTCTTAAAAAGAGGCTTTATTTTCCCCCTAAAAGTACTTAGTGGATTTCTAATAACTTTATATAGGTGTGTTTGTAGTGTGTTCAATGTTCACATTTCTCAGCCCATTCCCTGATTTCCTTCTAATTACTACTAGTATCCTAGTTACACTTCTGTAAATTGGATCCATCAAGAGTCTCCAGTTTGTGAGAAATCTGATTCTGGTTCTCCATAAATCTAGTTTTCTCAGAGCAGAAAGCATGGTATATCTCTTGACTCCACATTTTTCCTCACTGACCACCTTCACTGTTAATTTGACAATGGACACCAGGCATACCTCAGTTTGGTCTAACTCTTTCTATTTCCATAACCAAAATCTTAGCTCTTCTTTTTCATTATAAGAACCATCCCAACAATCCACAGAATAAGAATACATAGTGACCTTGTCTTTGATCTGTTAGAATGAAAAGAGTAGCATAGGTTTTAGCCTTATGCTGTATCAGAAGTTCCACAGAGAATTACAAGTGGAGAAAATCAAGACATTTAAAAACCTCCAAATTGTTCTCAAATGAACTGTATTCATGTGTTCTAAATAATTACTCCATTCTTACTACTCTAGCCAGTTAAAAATATGTGATATATGATACTTTGTTACATGCACAACACAGGTGCACAAACCTGCATGCAGACAGTACATGTATACACATAAAAAGTAAATAAAATTAAAAAATAAATAAAATTATACTTTGTTACATTAGATGACTGCTCATATATTATTCCTATAATCATAATATTACAAACTGGATAGATATCAGAATCTCATCTTTACTTGAATTTGTCTCTTAAATTGAAAGAAGGAAACACTGTTGCTAGTCTCCAGTAAGAACCACCAGCAAGTCTTAGCCCAGTAAGCTGCATCTGTAGCTCAGCCCACATGTATGGATGGATACTTGCTGGATGGATGCAGTTCAGGATACCTGTTTCAGATCCAGGCTGACCCAAGCTCCTTATGGCATAAGTTTCTACCATTACTACACTGAGAAAAGAGCAGAGAGCCTGCTGTGTCATAAGTGTTCTCCAAAGAGATGCTTCTCACTTTTGCCTCTTGCAATGGCTGAAACAAAAGTCACATGGAACTTCAAGGAGAGGCTGGAATTATGATCCTCAGTGAGGAAAGCTTCAATCCTGACTGCAAAGGTCCCTGGAATCTTGAAAAGTGGAAATGGGCCTATGTACTCAGCTAGGGGTTCCCACAAAGTCCATGGGGGTTCTGTGCTTCAATATAAGCTAACTTTCTAGGAGTAGACAAATTGAGACATGCTCTCTGCATATGGTGGCTTGGGAGATGTTTAACGCAATAATTATTATTTAAGCAACAATGGTATGAATGGGGCACCTGCTGAAGCATCCGGAAAACAACGTACAGTCTTCTTAAGATGGTATGCAATCACACAGCATGAAAGTAGGATCATTTTATTTATTATTTATTTATTTATTTTTGTATTTTTGAGACAGGGTCTCCCTGTAGCCCCAGCTGTCCTGGAACTCACTCTGTAGACCAGGTTGGCCTTGAACTCACAAAGATCCGCCTGCCTCTGCCTCCCAAGTGCTAGGATTAAAGGCGTGTGCCACCACGCCCAGCAAAGTAGGATCATTTTAAAATGAGACACTGCAACCGAAAGGTCCTGCACCTTCATCAAACTGCTGTATGTTCAATATGTTTTTCATTCAACTAGTTACCCTAAGAAGAATTTACTAATTACCAGTAATCATTATTCAGCTTCAAGATAAGTTCTTAATGTTGTATCTTCAGAAAAGAGGAGTGCAAAATGCTTTAAGCAGTCCTCTAAGGCTTTTTGTGGCTTTTCTTTTCAGTTAAAGCAGCAGCAGGTATTAGAGCCTTTCTTACAATGTTGGCTCACAAGACTATAACTCTTAACTCCCAACAAAATGTTCTTTCTTCTGTACTAAAGATTTGTTATTTTATCAACTGCTAAACAATAATAGTAAAGCCAGTAACTGATATTTAAGTAAGAAAGTATTCATCCACATTCTCAGAACCTGAATACTTTTTCTTCTGCATTTTGTTTTTTCACATATGATTACACAAAGAAATTCTGTCATGAAGGGGGAAGATTTAGAACACAAGTTCTAAAATTGTGACAAAGAAGAGGTTGGACTCTGAGGAGTGGGCACGTCTTGGTCACAGGTAGAAACAGAAGAAGTGTCCCTTGCATCCCTGAGACTGACTACAAATACACTGGCCACTAGGGTTTAAAAGTCGATAACAAAACCCATTTTATAAGTCAGTCCCCAGTGCAGGGTGCTAAAAGATAAGACCTGTTAGAATCATTAAGAGTGAGTAGAGGCTGTGCTATAGAGCAGTGATGAAGAGTTTGACTAATGTGGACAAGGCTCTAATCTGCTCCCAGGTGATTAGATCATGAGCATGGAACCTACTCCTGAATAGATGGATTGAGGAATTATCTTGAAGGTGAGTCTGCCGTGAAGATCAGTTTGGCTCTGCACTATGGATCCAGCCTAACCCCGTGCAATAACCCACATCACCTTGGGACTCTGCTGGGTCTCTACCAGCAAGAATGTGAATTGTGGGCCTCCAGCCTCCAGAATGTGAGCTGAATAAACAGTCTTTTTATAAAATATCCTAAATTGAACACAGTTACAGCAGCAGAGAACACACCAAAGACAACAGGTATGTGGTTAGTAGTTTCCAGTATGGCACGTCTTTCAGGCTAAATGAGGTACAGGCCATGCCAACTGCCGCCAAAGACAATAGTTTTTGGTATGGGTCAGGGAATATATTTAGGGCAAGATGAATAAAAGGAGAGCTCCTGGAATGGAGAGACTGAAATACCCACATGTGACGATAGCAATATGCAGCCCTAAAGCCCTGTGTTTACATACTTACTCTTATCCTCACTCACCAGAACATGTACCATATGATAGAGTTCCATAGATTACCAACATGAGATGTTCCATCTCAACATGGGATAGGTTTTTTTCCTTTTTTGTTAAAAATTATTTTTGTTTTATGTGTGTGTGTGTTTTGTGATGTATGTAAGCATCATGTGTGTGCAATGCCTGAGAAAGTCAGAAGAGGGTGTTGGATCTCCTAGAACTGGAGTTACAGATGGTTGTTAGCCTCCACATGGATTCTGGAAATGCAGTCAGGTCCTCTGCAAGAGCCACCAGGGCTCTTAACCAATGAGCCACTTCTCCAGCCCCCTCCAGCATGGCCTCGAGTTTTAATCCTCATGCCTCCGTCATTCGAATGCTGGGATTTCAGAGTGTGAGCCACATGGAAAATTAACATGATATTGTTTCTTCAATTGCTGAAGCGGGGTTTTCACCCAATCCCTTCAGTTGAAATCGTACCCTGTTATCTTCTATGGGTAAATTTAAATAGAAAGTGTTTTGCCTACAGGAACCAAACTCTAGGTATGTTGGGGGAGAAAAAGCTAACTAGCACAAAGCCCCTTTAGAATACTGCATCTTTAAATAACATCTCACTAAATAAAATGAGTCCTTCTGAAAGATCCAATGGGAATTACTATCAGAGCTAGTCAAAGCTGGGCTGGTGAAGGTTGGCATCATGTCTTCTAATCAGCATAGCCATGGGACATTCAGATGGTTATGCAGAATGTTCTGTGGGACTACACACTTGTGAGCATTAGAACTGCACCCTGAAAGCTAGCATGAGTAAGAATCATTGCTACAAATGAGAGAGAGAGAGAGAGAGAGAGAGAGAGAGAGAGAGAGAGAGAGATCAGTGTTCATATGTAAAGTACTAATTCAGTCATTATGGTGTTCCTTCAATTTTAGACATTATCTGTGCTAAAAAGCTTTATGCTTCTCTCTCTCTCTCTGTAGGTATATATGTTACTTTTTCAATTTCTTTCCTCCCACCTTTTTGGGGGAGACAGGGTTTCTTATGAACCCAGATTTCACTGATGCTATTAGACTGGCTGGGCTGGAAAACTAATGGCAGTATTCTTCTGTCTCTTCTGCCAGCACTGGGTTTACAGGTGAATTTCACTCCTGCATTTGGCATTTTTACATGTATTCTAGGGATTTGAAATCAGGCCTTCACACTTTTACAGCAAGCACTTTAGCTACTGAACTATCTCCTAGCCCCTAAATTCCTCTCTCTCTCTCTCTCTCTCTCTCTCTCTCTCTCTCTCTCTCTAGGTCTTTTTGAGACAGGGTCTATCTGTAGCCCCAGCTGGCCTTGAACTCACAGAGATCTACCTGCGTCTGCCTCCCAAGTGCTGGGATTACAGGCGTGTGCCACCATGCCAGGCTCTAAATTTCCCTTTTACAAATGGCTATTATATAGGGTTGCATATATAAACCTTCATTAGTAATTTTGTTTGTAAATACTCCTGTACTTCACTGTTTGTAATGCGAGTATGCACTGTAAGAGGCTCACATCAAATTTCAGACCTGCTTTAAATTGTCCCCATGTTTTGTCAGTGGGCTAAACACAGTTTTTCCCTGTTTCCCAGTAACCAAAGCTGCTAGATAAGGTGAAGTGGTAATTATTGCTTTAGAAAGAACAATACATAGCATTTATTTACAATTGTAACAGAACACATAAGATATAACAGATATCAAACATATTGAGAAGAGAGAACTTGTCATTGCAAACAATGTTTCATTTTTGAGTTTCCTTGGCAGGAAGCAAGTTTAGACACATTGGAGTTGAGAAGCTGACACCAAACCATGGAAGGATGAGAAAAACTCACAGACATAGGTCTGTTGTACAAAGACCAATTGTGTCATATTTTGTGTTCTCAATTAAAATGTTTTCCTAATCAACATCTAAGGGGATATTTTATGGAAATTTGTAAAGCATATTAAATCATTTTTATTTTCTGGTAAGAAAACTCATTGATTGGCTTTTAACAAAATTGACAAATTTAGAAGAAAATTCACTTATGTAAAGTGAATTGAACATTTCTCATCATCTAATATTAATTTAACTGGAATTATCATGAGAAGATCAATAATTTAGGAGAACAGTTTAATTCTCATTACGATAGGCTATAGTATCCAAATTTAGAATACTTTAATATTAGCAAAAATTAATTCCATATCTCTTAAATACATCTTTTAAAAAAATAGAATACTTAATGGATAGTAAATTCATAATATTCCAGGCTTTTTACATAGTTGAGCCAAAGATAAAAGATAAAACATTTGTCTAAAAAACATAAACCAAATAAAATCCTAGTGGAAAATTCAGGTCAGGAACTAAATGTGTTTAAAATAAATGTTTTAGGTGGTATTGTCCTCCTGGCTGACTTTGTTGATTGTACTACTGAATTAAGGTGCTTGTCCTGCCTCTAGGTATAAAATGCCCCAAATTTTAGGGGTTTTATGGGTGAGGTTTGGACCTCAAGATAGTCGGTTCCATTGCATTTGCCCTCACTGACAGCTCTGTAATCTCACGTAAAGCAGCAAACTAGGTGGGTCTCAGCCTCCTCTCTTATAAAGTGAGACCCTCTGACTCCTTTCCAGCTCTGCAGCATTAGGAAGCAATGAAGAATTAGGGTATTGCTATGTATGTGGGCTGTGGGACAGAAAAATCATGCTGTGTGTGTATATGTACGTGTACATGTATAAGTATATGTATCACATGTATATATGTTTTACACATATATTTGCTGCATATGGGGTGTATGACACTCAGAATTACCCCCAAGGACATCATTATTGTTTAATACTCACTCAAACTTTAAATAGATATTTATAATTTAATTACCATAGCTTTTATAATTGTCTTACAAAATTAATCACACTTGAACTGGAGAAGAAATTCTTCTCATGGGCTGAATTTCACAGACTCTAACACTGGCCAGCATATTACACATGGTGAGAGTGGTCCCAGCTACCTTTCATTTCTCCCTGACTCTGAGAGTATCTACAATGGTGAATGTAGAACACTTGAGTTCTCACTACTCAAGAATTATCTGCACATTTTAATTGGTTTAGTCACAGCATCTGTGTCACATAATTTCCTTATATTCAGCTGGCATATCACAGCTACATCCCCATCATTCAGCCTCTTACTGCAATGAAAGTCTTCCCAGCACAGGCCTTATTTCCAGCAGGTTCACTTCTTGTTTTCCTTCCATTATTGCAGAGCTTGACAATGCAGCCAGCCTTCTCCAAGGCATTTTGCTGCTACACAGCAGCAATTTTTACCTCTTTTACATATGATAATAACATAAACCCTATGTTTTTCTTACTGAATTACATCAAACAGCTCTTTTTCAACTGTTAATCACCCATTTTCCATGTTATTTCTGATTCCGTTCCTCATAGTGCGTCAACCTTCTCTTCCTCCCTATAGAAATCTGACAGAGAAGGGGTAGGATTTAAACCACCAGAATATTTTTAAGGTCAGCTACCTCTTTTTTCTTTATATAGGAAACATAGTTTCTTGCTTCTTTTTATATTATTTTACCCCCTGATTTCTACAAAATAGAATTCTGTTCTTCATGTGAAAACACAAATGTGTGTTTTGCATGTGTGTGCAAAAACATCTGTATTCTACAACTTGGCTTTCACTTAACAGTGCTGTTATGACCCTTAGCATAGTGTGGCTATTGCCTAATTTTAATTAGTCTTATAACCTTTCTGAATTTGGTGTAAAACAAAGACACCCAGGGCGACTAGAGAAACTACATCATTTAAAAGCCATTCCATGAATTCTTTGCAAGAATGCACCTACTCTATCTAACGTGTTAAAGTGTTTAAATGGATCATGCCCATGTGAATGCAAGCCATAATATTTCAACTTTTGTCACTGACATTCATTTTATGTATACTAAAATAACAATTTATGCGGAGAGTTTAAGTTTATCAAAGCAAGTTCACAAACCAATGAAAATGACTTTACACCAGAAAACCTAGTTTACAAGGTTGCTACATTTATTTAATAAAATTTCCATGTATCTTTGAGTGACAAATGATAAATTTTCTATTATGATTAATAATGTAAGTAGGCTATCTGACACTTCCCAAGAGGTTATTGATCAAATCTACCATTATAGTTTCAAAATAGATGACAGCTATTGACTCAAAGCTTGCTTTCCTAAAAGTTCCTTAATGTACTTTAATGTGACATGTTCTAACAGATGATTAAATACTTCTGACATGAGTTAATTATCCCAGGAAAACAAACAATAGTATCTCTTATACTGATGTTAAGGTGGTCACAAAAATAATATGATATGTTGCTACAAATCTGTAGCTAATTTTTATAAAGATGGATCAGAATGTAAATATACTAAGAAATGTTTATATATATACTAAGAAAATGTTCTGTGAGTTCTGACTCAACAAGTTTCGGCTTGCTCCTATAAACCAGAGAGTATGGGGCGTGAAGAAAGTCACAGGATCAAACCCAGGTTTAAATCTAGGCCTCATACTTTAACTGTGTGAAAGGCAGGGCACTTGGTACATTTGAGCCTCAGAATTCTAATATTTGAAATGGTGGGGATACTTTTTTGTTGTCTTTTTGAAATAGGTTCTCCCTGTATCCCCAGCTGGCCTGGAACTTACTATGTAGAGCAGGCTGGCCTGGAACTCACAGAGATCCGCCTGTCTTTGCCTCAGAAGCGATGGGATTACAGGCATCTGCCACCACACCTAGCCCCAGTAATATGGGATTATTTTAAAGTTGTGTGCTTGGCTCATCCTTGCAGTTCAGTAGCTAGTGTCGAGAGCTATGAGTGTACTGAAGAATGGCAAGCATTATTCATGGAGTCCTCCGCTGCACATTCCTATAGCTCTAAGACAGGAAGGACTGGGCTATTTAAATCTTTAATGTGCAGTATTCCTACACTGTGTATAATCATATAAGTAACACAAACAAGCATGACCATAAAACATTGATTTATACCAGAACATTTTAGGTCTCTTCTAAAGTTTTCAGCCTATCTTCCTCCATGTGGCCTTTTGACTTATTATCTGATGTATGCTCTAGTTACATTTTTAGTTCAGGTATGACCTTAAAAGATACTCCTTCACCTTGCTGGAGACTGCATTGTGGTTCTGAGGTGCCTGCCTGCTTACTTCTACTTCACTTCTTTAGAAATAGTGTTTCCCAGGATTCAAACCTGATTTGCAGAACAGGATTAAAAACTTCATATAAGAGGAAAGATTATTGATTTGTTCCTGCTACCTTCCACATACTGTTGATTTGTGGTACATTTACAATTTTTAGTACTATGCAAATTCATAATTCTATATTTTAAGACATATAAATATTGCTAGGTCAAAGAAACAGACTTGAACATGGGACAATTTTATGATTCTGACTCTATGACATTACAGGAAAAAAGCAAAACCATGGAGTCCACAAACAATCATTATTTTCCAAGGTTTCAGTGGAGGGAAGGATGAATAGGTATAACAGGGAATTTGGGGGCAGTCAGAGTCTCCTGTCTGATATTTAAAATAGTGGAAATATGCTATTGTACACTTGGCAAAGCCCAGGAAACATGTAGCACAAGAGAGAAGCCTGAGGAAAAGCTATGGACTTGGCTAGTACAACAGTGTGTCAATGTAAGTTCTGAAAGATTACTGTCAATGCCCTGCTCTGGGGATACCTCAAGGCTAAGTCAAGCCCATCCACCAATCTCCCTTTGGCTTTGTCACTTTCTCAGAATGTAGTATCATCACTGCATTGTTGACATTGTTGTTTTAATGTTCAATTTCCACTTTCTGATACAGAAACATTAGGATCTTCCATTGAAGACTGATCTGACCTTTGAATTAAATATTCCAAGTGAACACTCCATGGTTCTCAGATCTTAGAAACATCTTTGAAGCATCTGTCTTTCCATGGGGATAGAATCATTTCAGGGTCAGAAAGATATTACAAACTAACCGTCTGTTCTGGATTACAGCTCGGAATTAATGGTTCCCTAGAGTTCAAGCTGCAAACTCACTTGAACCAACTAAAGTACACCCCCAAGAAAGAGTGCAGAAAACATTCTGTGAAAGAGATGTTGCTGCTGAAGAGAACACAATCCTCTATGCAGTGTCCCCTTATTGTGGGTAATTATATTTTCAATTAAAAAACTATACATTTTCAAGGTGAAGAATTTTCTAAAACATTGTGAAGTAATTTTTTTGTGAAGTAAAAATGTACTAAGAACCAATAAATAACTCAGAGGACAGTTCTGAGCAGTTGGTTAGTAACTGTGCTCTTAATTTGGGTACTGAGTGAAGTTTTAATATCATGGAACTTTGTAGCCCATTTTTAATACTGGCGCTACAGACATTCAGAAAGTAAAATTACGTTATCAACAACAATTAACATCAATCAAAATATACCACTTCCATCTTCTCAGTTATTCTTAAAAGTAATGTTTTCAGTTATAATTAGAAACCAAGCTTTTACAACAAATGTGACCATGTACTGTGTACTGAAGTAAGACAGATCTAAGAAATATGCCAGAGATTAGCACTCTGTCATCCAGGGGATAGCATTTAGTGATTCATAATAACAATGTTTTCAGTTTTAAAAAATTCTGGCTGGAGAGATGGCCTAGCGGTTAAGAGCGGTGACTGCTCTTACAGAGGACCCGGGTTCGATCCCCAGCACCCACATGGCGGCTAAGAACCGTCTGTAACTCCAATTCCAGGAGAACTCCTGTTCCAGGGGAATCCGAGACCCTCTTCTGACCTCCGCGGCATTGCACGACACGGGTGTAAAAACCTACATGCAGACAGTACATTCATACACATAGAAAATAAATAAAATTAAATTTAAAAAAAGAAAATCTAGATTTTTGCATTTGAGAGAAATTTTTTAAAAATTTAAGGCAAATATGACATAGCAAACAGATTAGGTTTATGTTCTGCATTGCATGGAGAAATCAGAAGAATTAAAAGCTTACAAAAGAAAATGGAATGAGATTTTAATTAAGAAAGTCTTCCTGCCTGCCTGAGCAATGCTGAAATTCTGAATAAAACATGGCTCCTGTAATTGGACCAAGTTCATTTCTTATGAAGTTGTTCTAATTCTGAAACTGCATATGTATAGGTGCAGGCAGGCACGTGGGAGGCAAGGGTTGCCATGGTAAGTACACATCTTTTCGAGAAGTTAAATTTTTAAAATGCACAAAGACCCCTCAGCTCATGGTCTATCCTGGAAATCGTGTTTTCTCCACCATGATGTCTTGCAGTGGTGGAGACAAACTGGCAGGGAAGGACGGGAAGCGCCAGTTTTACAATCTTCATCCCATTAGGATGGCTTGGAAATAAGAGAACCTCAAGTCAGGTAGCCCTCTTTAACCGCTGGCTAAGAAACCAATTTTGCCTACACTAAACTAATACAATTTCAGATTTCAGGACACTGTACAGGCCCCAGACCCCAGAGGAGTTAATTCAACACAGGCGTTGCTAAGTACACCCCTAAGAGATTTTAGTTTTAAGTGATAAGGAGAAAATAAGATCACCCCGCACCTTTGCTTTTTCATTTTTACCCAGGTGACAAGAATAATTTCCTAGAAGCAGGAAGCCTGGCAGACCCCCCCCTACTGCCATTCTGAACAGGAGTTCCAGGAGGTTCCCTAGGAGTCTGGGAACTAGGGATGCTTGAGCTGAGGGGAGACTGGGACCAGAGGTGGCCAGTGTGCAGGGGAAAGGCAGAGGGTCCTGAAGCTCTGGCGGACCCACGTGTGTGCGTGCTGGGGCTGGAGCGCTTTCCCACCGCTTTCCCGGAGGGAAGGCATCATTTGAAAGTAGGAGCCAGCTGGGACCAGATGTGGGGGTGGAGAGTGGGCCCTAGGAAAACACCAGAGCTTTCAACGCATCCCAGGCTGGGCCCCATTTTGCCTCAGGTCAACTTTATAAAAAATGTTTCGCCCTTTTTAGGGGGACTTTAGCAACTGGGATGCTGGGCTCAGCCTGGAACAAAGAAAACCGAGTTCCTAATACTGTATCTCTCGCGTTGGAGGGATCACGTGCTCGCTTTCACTGGTATGCACTCTGCTAGCCCACGCTATGAAACCTCTATTGTGCTTAGAAATTTTGCCCAGGTTAAAATATGCTCCAACACAAATTGCCTCTCATCCATCAGCAGAGCTCCAGCTCGGCACGCAGGTCCACAGGCTCTCCCGCTGACCCTATTACCACTGCAGGTAAATCCTAGGTGTCGACGTGTGCTGGTTAAAGTAATGGAAAGAGCAGGTGGAGGCCTGGCTGATTCCCACCCACCCCCTCCCGCTTTCACTTTCTGCTATTCCTTTTGAAGCAGAACTTGGAAAGGAACGTGGGAGTCGCAGATGGTTCCTTTCTGGGGCTGATTCCCAGGAGTTGTGAAATAACCCCTTCCCTGCCTTGTGCAGTGCCACTCGCTTTGTGCCTTGGCGGGGAGCGGCAACCAGGAAGAGAGGGTGGAGGCGCGCCCCCCCCCCAACCACACAACACTGATGACCAAGAAGTAGGGTATTGAAGCAATTCTGCAGCCATCTCGGTTATGAAGTCACTGTTTTAAAAGACAATCTGTGCAGCCCCCATACCCGCCCCGCCCCCATCTTCACTCTAAAATCCCTGAGACTGGAGACCTCTGGTAGGCCAGCTTAGTTGCCCGTGAGCCAGGGTTCCAAGATTACCTTAACGCTGGCGGGTTTCCCTCCCTTTCCACACAAGATCCAAAGCACGTCCCGCATCCCTAATGACTGGGGAGGAGGACGCCCGCCCGCCGAGGGGCCCCCGTTAGACCCAAGCAGTGCGGTTCTTCTGCTTCTCCGAGAACACAAAGGAGTTGCCTGGCTTACAGAGATGGGGCATCGTCCCTAGCTCCAGGGAAAGCATTCACCGCTGCCCACCGCTCCCCAGTTCTTTCTGTCCTTTACTCATTCCTGCCCCTCCATCCTTTTCCCAACCCCAAACCCCACCCTTCCCTTCCATCCTCAATGGCATTTTCCAGCATTGACACCCAGACAGTAATACAACACCTCCCGAGATAAAGGCACAAGTGTGAGCTGCCACAAGTGTGTGTGTGTGTGTGTGTGTGTGTGTGTGTTTGTGTGTGTGTGGTGACTGCACACTGGCTCCCTCCCTCACTCGCCTCCAGGGAAAGCTGACTGGGGACCCCAAGAATAAAGAGCCCAAGCTCTGCTGGCCCCGCGGTCCCAGCCAGCGCCCCACAAGCTCCTCACCTTTCCTTTTCGCAGTATGTAACCCTTTAGGGTCCCTCTCCCATACAAGGCGCCCGGTGCTTCCCAGCACGCGTCCCGCTAGCACCCGGTTCCTCCACGCCCCGCCACCTCTCCCAGCACCTCCGCCTCGGGCCACCCGCCGGCAGCTCCCGCAAGCGAGCGCCTGAGCCTCCCGCACCCCCTGCTTGGCGGGCAGAGCACCCCTCCTCCAGCCCTACTCACATCGCGGGTGGGAGAAGCTGCCCATGAGGGTCCGGAGCTAGGGCCGCGCAGCTGCTTAGTCCTTAAAGTGCTGGGTCCGCAGTGGAGCGGTGCTGGAGTCCTCGGAGGCTAAGGCGGCGGGGACTCCGGGCGGGTGTCACGTCAGACCATGGTGCCGCTGCCTTTCGGGTGCTCGGCTGGAGCGGCGCCCAGGAGAGCGCGGAGCCCGCGGGGAGCACGAGCGCGTCCAGCCCCGGCCTCCCCGCCCCGCGCCCGGCTAGCGACCGCTGCGGCGGTGGAGGCGCAGCTCCCTCCCCGCCCCCAGAGGCTCCGCCAACAATAGATCCCGGGGGGAGGAGAGGACGGCGGCGCGGGCGGACCGCGCGCCCAACTCCGTGGCTGCGGGCGAGGGTCCCCTGGGCCGGGGTCGCGGCGGGCGCGCTCGTGCGCTCCGGCGGCGGCGGGCAGCGCGGGGACCCGGGAGGGCAGCTGCGGGTCCCGCGGGCCTCAGGGCACGGTTGCGTGGAGCGGGGTCCTCCTGGGCTCAGCGGCTTGGCGCACAGGTGCCTGGATTGGCAGGCGAGGAGGCGCTGCTCCTGGCTCGCGCCTGTGTCTCCCCACTCTCCCCGCCCCCTCTCTTTTTTTCCCACCCCCTTTTCCGACGACACCAGCTGCAGCTGCTTCAAAGTGTGAAAAATGTCAAGGAGATTTTCCGGGGCTAGGAGGGGATGACCACGTTCCCAGGGCTCAAGCCTCTCCTGGCCATCCTCATTGGCCTCCCTTGACCTCTACTTGGGTTCCCCGCAATTTGGAGCAAGATCCCAGTCCAGCGGAGAATTGAGATGCTCGCTCTCTCTGGTTCCTCCACCACCGCTGCTTTTCTGAGAACGGGACAACGGGCTGAGCTCTCTAGGTGTCCAGGTCGCCTGGAGCGCACGAGGCTGGTGGCACGAGGCACCCCGCTGCCTGACAGGGACAGCGCGGGCTCCCGGGTGCTGGAGATCCCGCCCGCAGCGCTCTGGAGGGCGGAGTGGCTTTCTGCAGCGCGGAGAAGCCGGCAACCGCGGCTCCAGGCCTTCGTGTCTGGTGCACCCTCACTGGCTCCTGATGTTGCGCGTGTTTCCGCAGACCGCTGTGCCTGCTATCTCAGCAAACAGGCGGCAGAGCTCCTCCTCGGGGTTTCCTCCTGGCCCGCCTTGCAGGCTGCAGGTTGTCCGCTGTCCAGGAGAAAGGTCTTTGATGGTCTGTCCAGTGGCTCTTTACCAGTCAGGGCAGCGAGTCTTATACCGGCTATCAGGGCCACTTCTCATTTTGGTCTGGGGTTGATGCTCTGGGAGTGTGCAAAAAACAGAAGGGGATTCCCAACCTCTTTTCATCTATTTCACTCTTCTGCCTCTTCTCCGGAACTCAGGAAAGTACACACATGCACTCACAACACACTCAGGAACACACAGAGGCATTCGAAGGACTGTGCACACAGGAACACACGCTTACACATACGTTTACACACACACACACACACACACACACACTCCCTCACACAGACACTGGGTTTCCTAACACATTCTTTTCTTTAAACTCTTAAACACCACTATGCATTAAAAAAAAAGCATATTGTTGAAGCTAAGCTATATTTAACCAGTGTTCTGTACACAAGGCAGATGAATTCCTCTCTTCTCCTAGAATTCTGATTTAAAGGTAATAGGCCTAAGAATCTTCACCTTCTCTGTTCTCTAATCACTAACAGACTGTGTGTGACATTCAAATGCCATTCGCTGTGAGCTGTGTGTGAGCTCACAGTTTACTGAAAAGTGCTGGCTGGTGTTCTTGGATCTGGAATATTAAAAAAGTCTTCAAGGTTAAAAGTCCTTTTCACTGGCTGCCAGAGATTGCCTAGAAAGATACTGGGGACTGACAGCTCATTGCAGATAACCAGAGGAGTACTGTGCACCTTATCTGGCCCCAGGGTGGGTTGACTTTTAAGGAGACTTCCTAGGACATCCTATACATCATATGTAGAAGAGAAAAGGGACTGTGTTTTTGAAATCCAGATCATTTTTTCAAAGTGTTACAGAACACCATAAAACTGCTTCTGAAAATGGCAAAGAAATAGAAAAAAAAAAGATGTTAAAAGGACACTTTAAAAACTGACCTTTGTTGAGCTCCATTTTTTTCACCCACAGTTTTTTTTTTTTTTTTTTTTTTTTTGTTTTGTTTTTTCTGTGAACTTTGCTAAGTCTCAATGTCTCAGCTGGATGAGGTGCTATGAAAAGTTTTAGATGAAAATGGAATAAAAATAGCTCGTCACAGCTCATGCCCTGTCAGAGCCAGCCTTCCTAGAGTTCCAGTTCTTTTCAACACAACACTACAGCAAGAATTTATACAGTTCTTTCTCATATAAGTAAGTATTTCACTTACTTCCTTTCTGAAGCTGTGTGTTGGCCCACCCTCCTGAAGCAGACAAAAGCTCATCTGAGCGGGTTCCCATTCCCCTGCGTTAGAATTCAGGATTTCTTCCTTTTAGCTCCCTTATCCTCTAGTATTAAAATGCTTCACAAAAGTTCTATGTAATATCACAACAGGCTATGTGTAATGTTAGACTTCCACGAACTGAAGAAATGACCTCCTGTATGGGTAAAAAAAATTTTCCTTTTTGATTGGGAGAAAGAGGTAAGTACAGACCCCAAACTAAAACTTTATGGCACCACTGAGGCATGTTTAAAACCACTTACTGTTTGTCCTTTATCTTACAATTTTGGTTTGACCCATAAAAGTCCAAATTTACAAAAGATTTTGAGGATGAAATGTGAATATAGCTTTAGAAATCAAGGAGATTAGGCACTCTCTGTAGTCTTTGGACACTTTGCTGGGTGGCTTCAGTTGTCAACATCATACAGCTGGCTAGAAAGAACCTCAGCTGGGGAACTGCCTGCATTGGATCACCTGTGGCCATGGCTGTGAGGCATTTTCTTGATTGTTGAGTGGTTTGGGAGGGTGAGCCCACTGTGGTCAGTGCTATCCCTGGGCAGGTGATCTTGTGTGGTATATAAAAAAGCTGGTTGAGCACAGGCCAGGGGAACAAGCCAGTCAGCAGACCCCTCCATGCCCTGTGCTCCAGCCCTGAGTTTGTGCCTTGACTGCCCTTGATGATGGACTGTGGGCTGTATGTAAGCCAAATAAACCCTTTCCCCACCAAGTTGGTTTGGTCAGTGCATTCACCACAGCAATAGAAAGTAAGAAGAACAGAAAAAAAATATTTCAAGATTTTTCCCTTAAGATTTGTGAAACTAGAAGAAAATTTGCCCACTTTCAGTATTTATACAATGAATAATGCAAAGATGTCAATGGTTTCATAGAATTATGGAACTACTGAAATACTAATGTAGATTCTATCTTTACACTCTAACTTGCCCTGTCATCAATACTGGGAAAATGAAGATGACACTCTGAGTATTGGAGACAGATGAATGCTGAACTTCAAATGTTAAACATCAAAACAAACACAACTTAGAAAGTTAGACCGAATAGTTTTAAGACTTGGTATTCAGGGTGCATCTACAAATGGTGAGATATTAAGCTATAAAATTTTATGAGCTGTTAATCCGGTTCTTTGACTCACACTATTAAAATCTTTGAAATGATAATTTGTTCCTGAGATGAACAGGCCAAACCATATTTGAAAATAAAAGATGCGATGGTATTACACAATCAGGTGCAAGTATTTTGCTAATAATTTTCTTTGGAGACCTGTGATATCTACAAAGATATCCTCTTTGGAGATTCCTGATTGAAATAAAATTCCCTGTACAGAGGCTAACACTTCAGTTTTAAGAATTATTAAAATAGTTAAAAGACTGGCTTAATTAAATAATTTAAATGTCATAAGAAAAAACTGTTAAATTTAGATTCAAGGAGACACAGGTCTGGCAATCCCAGAGCTGGAAGTATTTGGCAGGAGAGGATCAACATTAGTGGACATCTTAGAGAAGATACTTTCTTTGCTCTGGTTGGTTATTTAAAATTTTTATTTATTATTTTTGTATGTGTATGAATGTACTGTCTGCATGTAGGTTTGTGCACATGTGTTGTGCAATGCTGTGGAAGTCAGAAGAGGGTGTCTGACTCCCCTGGAAATGGAGTTAAATATGGTTCTCAGCCACCATGTGGGTGCTGGGGATCAAACCCAGGTCCTCGGCACTCTTAACCTCTAGGCCATCTCTCCAGTCCCCTGCTCTGGCTGGCTTTTAAATGTAGTAGAGAAGTTTTGAGTAAGAACTGTTAGTAGATCATGAAGATTCTTCTTCAAGTGAAATGTTTAGACAATCTCTACGGTGAAATTTACATTAATAATCTTCTTGGTAAAGAGAATGTTTCTTTTTTATTATTTATTTTTATGTGCATGAATGTACTGTGTGCATGTAGGTCTGTGCATCCATGTCGTGCAGTGCCATGGAGGTCAGAAGAGGGCGTCAGATTCCCCTGGAACTGGAGTTAAAGACAGTTCTCAGCTGCCATGTGGGTGCTGGGGATCGAACCCCGGTCCTCTGCAAGAGGAGTCGGTGCTCTTAACCGCTAGGCCATGTCTCCAGGCCCAAGAGAATGTTTCTTTATTTTGTATTTTAGAGCCTTTGTTTTTATTTTAAGCAACAGTTTGAATACTAAAGATACTAAAAAAAAAATAACAGGACTAAGACTAGAGGTTGGCAGAAAAGCAGCTTGAACCTGCTAAGAGAGTAGATAAACATGAAATGGAGATTATAGGCCCAAGAGGAGACTATGGAATAAGAAGCCCCTCCACACACAAAGAAACCAAACTAGCAGTGTTGGGGAAGAAGCAAACCAGCCAAACAATTTATCATTTACAACTAAGTTATCTGATAAAAGATGAAAAAGAGAGAAAGGAGCAAATATTAAAATTAACCAAAAAAGCAACCAAAAATTATAGGAACTAGCAAGTCTCCTAGTAGGAACCCAAAGGTTAATGTCCTCAATTATTTAATTAAATGATAATTGGATCAAAACACAAAATCTAACATTCTATTGTCTGTAAGAGAAACACCTCACTGCCAAAGATATTCATAGACTGAAATTCAAAAGGTATAGAAGTACTCACCAATTGAGTTAAAGTAGGAGATGGGCCAGAGTGGCTGCTTTCATATTTGTAAAGACAGCATTTAAGTAAAACTTAATTCAAAGATAAATTTAAAAAGGAAAAATGTGAATCCGAAATATGATATGGAAATGAAAGTTTGTGTATGGATGATATAATTTTAGTATAGGTGAAAAATATATATATATATATATATATATATATGCATATGTTGAAGCAATACAGATTGGCAGGAACAACAACAGCAGAGGAACTGGGACAGGGAACCAACTGAAACAGTAAAGTTCCCCCAAGGACAATAATCCTCTGCTTTGAAAAACTTTGAAAAGACTCAGGAAAAGATGCAGGGCAGGAATGGCAGGGTGCATGAACTCTGGTGGGGTGGGGGGCATGGAAGGGGAGATGAGTCTAGATTGGACTGAGAAACGATGTATGAAATGCACATAACTTCAATGAAAATGTTAAAAATAATTCAAAGAACTAAAAGAAGGTCACTATATATTAATAAGAGGAATAATTCATCAAGAAGGTTTAACAGTAATAAATACTTATGAAATGAATATTGGTCCATTTTATTTATAAAATAAGCACCATGGAACATAAGATGACAAATAGGTTCAGGGAATAATAGTAGGGGACCTTAACACCTTATGTTCGCCAGCAGGTAGACATATTACCCAGGCCAAAAGTGACCAAAGAAGCTTCAGATTTAAATGGAATCATAGATAAAATGGATTTAATTTTTCGTTGTTGTTTTTATTTCATTTTTTAAACAATAAATAATAAGTTGTGAGTTCAAGCATCCTCCATGTAAAACCAATTTGCAAGCAGCTATGCCCAAACCCACACAGCCCAAGGCTCCCACCATCCAGCTGGAGGGGCTTGTATGTACAATCATGTTGATCAAATAAGTGTCCAGTCTATAATGCTGTAGTTTAGCCATTCACCCCAATCGCAGCCCTTACGTTCTACCATGCCCCCTCTTCAACAGATTGTTCCCTAGGCTTAGAAAAGGGGCACAGGTGGGTGAGAAGCAAAACAGTCCACTTTCTCTGGAGATGTTGTTTTGGACTCTGATCAGTTCAGGCTCTTTCCTTTCATGGGTTGACAGTTTGTCCAGGAATAACCTTTCAATCCTACTAATGAAGCACAAGCAATTAGATATACAGGCATTTAAACAGTACTAATTATTATGGTAGGTTACTTTGGTATAGACACAGATGTTTTGATGGTATGCTAATCCATGAATTATAGTTTTTCTGTAAAAGATGGCGAGGTCTTACTGTGGCTTATACCATCTCCTAACCGCTAGAGGATGTAAGCTTGTGGTATCAGCCATGAATTATTCCTCCAAGGAGAGAGCTACTAGCCAATTAGATTTGGAATATACAGACACATGGCTGCCACTGCTGCACAGTATTTCCGGGCAGGTGAGGGGTAGCTGATGCTGATGGAGGAGTCTTGCTTGACTCAAGGAGACCAATATTTGCTTTATTGGTTTAGTGGCCTTTGGTAACACTCTCTGGTATTCCAGAGACCAACTGTACACTTGCAAGTGCGGTCTCAATACATCTTTCCAATGCTTACATCAGGTCTTCGACAGCAGGGCCTTACCGCCCCTCTTCTTGCAGGTATCCCAGTTTATAGGCAAGAAGCCTTTACCTTTTGGTGGGGCTTGGATCTCCTGGCCAACATCTCCTTGGCAGAATAATCCATTGCTTATATCAGAGCTCTCCTGTATTAATATGTTTTGCTTAATTGCACAGCTTAAAAAAGACTTTAGTATTATATTTGGCTCTGAATAGAGAATAATCCTTTTCACAGTTCCTATATCTATTAGTCAGTTAAAGAAAACACTCTTATACAGGTTTTATAAGAGAATCCCTCTGTAACAGTAGGCTCTAATTTACAGTTAGGGAATGACTTCATTACCATCATGTTTTTCTTTGTTCTATGAAAAGGAGGTAAGAAAGTCTCTCATATTAAAACTTTGCAGCACCTGGAAGGTAAAGTTCATTCGGATTCATTATAAATACTTGTTACAAATAGGATCCACAGAGATGTTTGATGCTTGTAGTAGTCTGAGGCTTTTCTTCCTTTTAATGTTTAGATGGGCCAACTTCTCTACTGGTATTTCTTGGTACATCCTGCACAATGCAAAGCTGTATCTTTTCTTTCTCAGCCATTAAGTTGGTGACATTTTGATCTGTGGGAACATACAAATATTTTCCCATAGTTAGTTTTAAGATTTAAATAATTGAAAAATTTGACAAAAAGTTTTAATATATAACTTTCCCCCCTTTTTATTTCAGGTTTTTATTTTTGACCCATGAGTCTCAAAAAGGCAGTTGTAGTACACATACCTATAGGCAGGAATCAAGGTATAAATTTCGTTAAATTTACCCAAGCTGTTTTGGATGACTGTATGTTGTTAATTTGGGAAACAAACTTAATTCCTTAAGTTAAATTATCCTACAGGTAAAAGAAAATATTACAAGATGATACTGTACAAGAGAAAAATTATAGAGAACATTTGTATACATTAATCCCAAAGTTATTGTTATACAAATTTTAAGGAAAACAAATGTGGACAACAATTTATATTTCCAATGAAATGTAATACTGTTTTTATTAAAAACTTTTAACCAATGTTGTTTAATATAGACATTTTTACTTTTACTAAGTCCTAAAATACCATATTTACTTTTACTAAGTCCTAAAATACCATATAATTTGTAGATAGAATTTGGGAAAATTTGGATACTTGTTAAACTCACATCAATTAAATATACATTAATTGAATACAGACCCATGTCCCTCTCCCAGCCCTCCCACCCTCCAGATTCACTGTTTCAGTCAGTTCTTTGATGAAGTCTTTTCTGTTGTTGTTCTTTCCAATATGCATCCCTCCCCACAAGAAATATTTACAACTGGGTTATTGATGCTAGCATCCACAGATGAGGGATAGAATTTGTCATTTGTTTTCTGGGGCTGTGTTACTTCACTTAACATAATATCTTCTAGTTCCATCCATTTACCTGCAAAGTTCATGATGTTGTCTTTCTTTACTGCTGCATAGAAAATGTACCACATTTTCTCTATCCACTCATCAGTTAAGGGGCATTTGGGTTGGTTCCAGCTTTTTGCTATTGTGAACAGAGCTGCAATAAATATAGCTGTCCATGTATTTCTGCAGTAAGATGAGTCTGGTGGGTATATACCCAGGAGTGGTATGACTGGGTCAAATGGCAAGCTCATTTTGAGAATTGAGAGTAGGATGGTGCTTATCAGAAGCCTTGAATAGTAGACAATGGAGTGATGGGGAAATACTGATTCACTGGTACCATGTTATTGTTAGATTCATGTAAGAAGCTCTTGTGTGTTCCCAAATAGATTGACTATAAATAATGATAATATACTGGACAACAGAAAAAATACAAGAAGGAATTCTGAATATGTTTACCAAGTGGTTGATGAAGTAGATGTTTATTTGTATTTGAACATTATACAATGTATGCATGTATAAAATATCACACAACATCCATGAATGTTTGTAACTTTTATATTTCTATGTATTAAGTTAAAGAATTTTTGCTTAATATCTTCCCTAAAAATGCTTTATTTTGGCTATTATAGCCCATCTGAGAGCTTTGAGATTAGGACTGATCATGGGGTAAATTCACACTTCCTGCTCACTTATGAAACAGAGCACATTTTAGTAGGTTCATCATCCACATTATTCACGCAGATAGTTTATTTATATATTTTTTTAGTTAAGTTTTCATGATTTTTGTGTGAATGTGTATTTATTATGGATTCCAATCCTATGTTTGTTAAGTCTCTTCTTTAACTTTTTTTTTTTGCTCTTACTTAATATGGTACATTTTATGAAAAAACTTTAATATTAGCAAATATATCGATATTTTTAAATTTCATGTATAGATTAAGAAAGCTTTCTTATGTTAAAATCATAAGTATAGTAATGCATATTTATGTAATTCTAAAAGCTTTATAGTTTTAACTTTTTATCTTTTCAGAATTTCTTCAATGACCTGAACTTCATTTTCTGTATGATGTGAAGTAAGAATTACTTTTGTTATGTTTTTGCCCATGTCTGACTTATCTTCATGCGATCATCTTGCACAATTAATTCTTAAGTATAACGCAGAGGTAAGAAGTGTTTGTAATTTTTCTCTCTTGGCATGTCTTAAAAACAGGCTATGAACTCACAATACCTTACGAAGTGCTATATCAAATTGTCAATTTTTTCTCACAAAAATTTCAGAGTAAATTTATAATCCTAATACTCATTATACAATCTTATCTTAAATGAAATCTGAGTAAAGAAAGCAGCCAAGAATATTTTTAAAAAGAAACAATATCAACACATTAGAATGTAAAATTTTTAGTGAAATTGTTTCGTGCTATCTTTAGGTAGCTTTACAGCTGTATTAAAATTTAAGTACTGTTTCATCCTCTAATACTGTATAAATTAATCTAAAATTTTTCTTATTCTAAAATTGTATTGTCTGAGCTCCCGACTCCCTGCCAGGGAAACTCTAGCCCATTCCAGATGGTCTGGAAACCCAGGTAAGTTACTTGCATGCCCATGCCCATCCATTTGGTCACCTGAAGCCATGCAGCTGCTTGCTAGGGAACATCACCTCCTCCTGGATGTTCTCTAACTTTGAGACTCACGAGATCCCAGCCATTTTCTATCAGGGACTCTCCAGCTATCCTATGTAGCAGGGAGACCCAGGCCCCTCCTTCCCTTCCCTTTTCTTAAGGATTCATCAGAGCTCAACCAGCTGCCTCACTAAGACCCTCCAGTTACCAAACTTGGCCCTGAGACCCAGGACCAGTCCAAGCTATAAGGGGAAACTTGTTCCAAGCTCCTTGAATACCCTCTGCAGGTACCAGATTGCAGCTGCCAAGCATAAGTCCTAGCATAGAAGATATAGTCCTAAGTACCAAGCACACAGAGGAAATCAACATCCCAAGTCCACCATGGATTAGCCTTCACTTGGACATTGCAAATAGCTCTATTGAAAAAAGAAAGGTGACTCAAACAATACAAACAGAAAGGATGTCTCAACCAGCTAACTAAATCCTGATGCACAAATACCATTGTAGGAATAAAAAACATATGAAAAACCAAAATAATGTTTCCTTCAAAAAATACAAATCTCACAGTAATGTCCCCTACTGAAAATAATCTGGAAGAATTTGCTGAAAAAGAATTGAAAGAATGGTTGTAATTATGCTGAACAATTCAAAGAAGACAATGACCATGTGGTCAATTAAATAAGGAAATTAACCTAAAATAGGAAAATAGTGTTAAAATTTCTAAAGAAAACCCAAACTGGAATAATGCTGGGAATGAAAAACTCAATACTCCAAATAAAAACCTTATTGGAAACCTTCACTAACAAAATGTATCATGCTGAAATCAGAGTCAGTGATAGAAGACAAGGTAGAGAAATTGGATAACACAGTAAATGTGAATGAGAAGTTAAAAAGTATATATGTCTGCCAGGCGTGGTGGTGCACGCCTTTAATCCTAGCACTCAGGAAACAGAGGCAGGCTGATCTTTGTGAGTTCAAGGCCAGCCTGGTCTACAGAGTGAGTTCAGGACAGCTGGGGCTACAGAGAGACCCTGTCTAGAAAAGACCAAAAAAAAAAAAAGTATATATGTTTGTGTGAATGTATCATATGTCAGTTTGGGCACACCATGAAAAGACTTAACTTTCAAATTATAAACAAGAAGGAAAGACTAGAATATTCACCACAGAATAGAATATTTTATCTTATATCAAAGACAAAGACATAGAAAATATCCTCAGCAAAATCATAGAGAAAGAGATGCCCATTCAGGTAAAAGAGGCTTTCAGGACACTAAGCATGTAGGACCAAAAATGGAATTCTTCATGATATAGTTAAAACACTAAAAACACAGAATGAAAGGCATTGAAAGCTGAAAAAGAAAAGGGTCAAGGAATTTAAAAAGACAAATCCATTAGAATAACACCTGGTTGTGAAATAGAACCTTTAAAGATAAAAGGTTTCAGAACGACCTCAGTTATTATACCCAGCAAAAGTATATAATAAAATTGAAGGATAAATCAAAACTCTCCATGATAAAAGCATATTAAAATATTTTAAAGGATATGAGAAAGAATACTTCAAACAACACGTCCAAGATGTCATAGGGAAGAAATGGATAATAGAGCAACAAGTCTTCAAAAAGACCTGCGAAACACACGATAATCAACTAAATTCAGCAATGGGTACATGTCTTCCAATAATAACTGAATATTAAATTATACTAAAAAATAAGCAGGCTTTCATTTCTAATATCTGACAAAATATACCTCAAACAAAAAGTAGAAGAGATAAAGAGAGACCCTACTGCTGAAGACAAGTCATAATTCAGGCATGAGATTTGGAGCAATGGAGTTAGAACTGATCAGAAAGCCTCCCACCTAAGGACTAGCTCTCATAGTTTTGGAGGACACTATGCAAGCTGCTAAGGGAGAAGAGTGAATCCAGCCCCACGTTTCAAGCCTAATAACCACAACAATGACTGGCACAGCAAATTATATGCATGCAGTAGTAGCACTTTTACCTTAGAGTAATCAAAAGCTACATAATTAGACTTAAAGCCCCCTCAATAGGAGGGAATTCATGTGTGGCATTATAAACATAGCCAAATACAGATGACTGGAGAGGTCATAGATCTTGGAGAAAACCCAAAGGCTGTCACATCCCTAGACAAATGTAATTTGTTAGTATGCTAAATATGGATCCTTATAGTTACAGAAAAATATGCCAGTGACCACTCATTAAAGAATCTTCTTTTGTAACAGGCAGAGACTTACAGAGTTCCACAACCAGTCATACACAGAGAATAAGTGTCTGTGAGATGTCCAGCCCTAAGTTACACATCTACAATGGAACCTCTGCACCTAAGATTCACAAAACATAGTGGAACAAAGGGTAAAGAGAATACTAAGTGCATCTCTTGAGTCTCATCACTGTACCTTCCTCATGTAACAGAAGGCAATGAACACAAAGGGCTACAACTGACCTAAGTGTAGAGAACCAAAGACTGTAGAATGTGAGTAACTGGACAGGAATCCTATATAAATTTTACCCAGCCAGAGCTTATGGATCAGTGCAAAAGAGGTGGCAGAGGGGCTGGAGCGATGGCCTAGCGGTTAAGAGCGCCGACCGCTCTTGCAGAGGACCCGGGTTCGATCCCCAGCACCCACATGGCGGCCGAGAGCCGTCTGAAACTCCAATTCCAGGAGAACTCCAGTTCCAGGGGAGTCCGACGCCCTCTTCTGACCTCCGCGGCGTTGCACGTCACGGGTGCACAGACTTGCATGCAGACAATACATTCATACACATACGGAAATAAATAAAATTAAAAAAAAATAAATAAAAAAAAGAGGTGGCAGAAAGATTGTAAGAGCCAGGGGAGGAGGTGCATGACATAAAGAAAGAATCTTCCAGCAATAGTGACAGCATACATAAGACCCATGCAAACTCAATCAGATAAAAACTAACATAGAACTAGGGAAATGGTCAGGAGGCCACAACTTTGGCAAGGACCTATTGTCAGCTGGTCACTGTTGGCTGGGAGAGCTTTGATGTTGTTTAAGGGAGTGATGCTAGCCAGCAGGACAGGCTCCAGGGGATGAACTCACACTAAGGGACATCTTGCTGCACAAGCTTGACTCAATAAGCCTTGACATGTATGACAAAATGCACGAAATTCTGGGGGCAAGCTTTGGGGGTACAGATGGGGAAGGAGCGGACTAAATACGATTAAGATGTATTGCATAAAATCTACAAAAATTCAATGAAAATATTCTTGTAGGATTTTGTTGAATTTTATGTGCATTTCAAACAGAATATCTCAATAAATCTTCATCATTATATCCTTGTCCCCACTGACACCCGCCTATAGCCCCCCCTTCAGAATTCATACATTATACATTTTATCATTTTAGTTAAGACCTATCATGTCAAGTTAGAGTCCCCAGATCTTCCTCAGTACAAGTTCATCCTCTGTGGTCTCATCAGCCTATGTAGAGTCCTTCCCTTTAAGAAGATCAGCTCTTCCTCACCCAGCAGTAATCAGTTGCAGATAGATAATTCTTTAACTAAGATTGGAGCTTATTGTCCATTTTCACAGTTCTGTGCTGAGGTTTTGTCTGCTTGAGTTTGTGTAGGCCCTATGCATGCTGACAGCAATGATGTAGGTTCATGTGAGTAAGGTCCCAGTAGCTTGTAGGACTCTATTTCATATGGTCACATTCTCACTCACTGGCTTTTATAATCTTTCTGTCCCCTATTCTGCAATGAGCTTTGGATGGGAGAAATTAAATGCAGGAGTCCTGTCCAATGATCCCCATCCTGCAGACTGCCAAAATATACTCTTTGGCTATTTGTGAACTTTTCTGTTCCTGGGCCTCATGTGGGGCTGGTGGTCTCTCACCATTTTGTTGCATGAGGGAGCTTCATTAATGATAATTGAGAGATCCATTAGTGTTCTCTTTACCCTTCATTCTATGTTTCGTGAGCCTCAGGTGTGTAGGTTGCATTGTACATGTGCCACTTAGACTTGGGAAATTCACAGATAATCTCTGTGTGGGACCAGTTGTTGTACTGTATATTAGTGTAATAGTTGTACTCTGTAATAGAGTCTGGTGCAAAAGAAGCTTTTTTGATGAGTGGTGTCTGTAAATATAAGGATACATGTTTTTCAGGAAGTAAGAAATTGCATTTGTCCAGGGATGTGACAGCCTTGGGGTTTCTCTAAGATCAATGACCTGTCCAGGCATGTGTATTTGGCTATGTTTACAGTACCACACATGAGTGTCCTCACACAGTGTGAGGGCTCTAAGTCCAAATAAGTAGCCGCTGATTACTCCCAAGATAAAAGTACCCCTACTACACCAATGTGCTTTGTTGTGCCGAACGTTGATGTGGTTATTTGACCTAGAAGCTGGGGCTCAACCAATGAGGTTTTCCCTTATTAGCTTGCATAGTGCTCTTCAAAGCTGAGAGCTAGTCTTCAAGGGAAGTGCATTCCATGCCAGTTTCAGCCCCATTGTTCTAAATCCTGTGTCCAAAAATATGTCTTGTATTTAGCAATAGGGTCTTATCTTTTCTGGGATAAATATACCTAATTTGAGGTGGAATTATCAACAGACAAGCTGCCAACTACAAAGATGGGGTCTGGTTTACTTAGAGGGAGCGGCTAAGGGCAAAGCCAAGCCCACAGAGCGATTCTGGAGAGGCTGGTGTTCCTGCTATGGCTGTGTTCCGTCGATGCTTGCCTTCCCAAGATGCTCAGGAGAACTCACACAGAACTGTGGGATGACGCTGAGGGTGAGGGGCATATAAAAGCCCACTATGTGGGGCTGGTGGTCTCTCGCCATTTTGTCACCATGTTGGGGGAGGGTCCAGTGTAAGAGCTGCCGGTATGTATGTGGTTTTAGGCACCTATGTGCCACTTAAGGGTACGTAAGAACTGGGGGGCTATGTGCATGGGTACCCTCAGAGGAATGCTCCGTGACAATTGTTATAGTCTAGGCAGGATTAGGTAACAGGAAGTGCTCAGGAAAAGTGATGGGAAAGCACTAACTAAAGTAGCTGGAGGGAAATGCAGAGGGAATCCTGGCATGGTGGATGTCTGCCCAGCATTCGTCAGTGAGGCAGTGGTGGCATGGATCCTGCAATGGATTTTAAGATGAGGAACTAGAGTGAAGCTGAATAGGCAGATAGAGTTGGAAAAATCCCCGGCTGGCCATCACTTCTAAGTGGTATGGAGTAGCGTGCTTAATTGACCAAAAGGGGCTGCCGTGGGATATTGAAATATTTTGAAAACAACAGAGGGCCTAGAGCAGATTTTAGGAGCCCCGAAAATAGCAGATCAAAGGCGGGATGTTCAACAAGCTATAGCCGAGGTGGCCTGGATATTATCGTTTCATGTTATTTAGGATATATCCCAAGTAGGAGAGATGGCCCAAAGAGAGATTAAATTTTTTTTTTTTTTTTTTTTTTTTTTTTGTCTTTTCGAGACAGGGTCTCCTTGTAGTCCCAGCTGTCCTGGAACTCACTCCGTAGACCAGGCTGGCCTTGAACTCACAAAGATCCGCTTGCCTCTGCCTCCCAAGTGCTAGGATTAAAGGCATGCACCACTACACCCGGCTCGAGATTAAAATTTTAAGGGAAAGGCTAGAGCAAGAAAAAAAAAATAAGAGGCTGAAGTCCTCAGTATTTGCCTCTGATCCTGCCAGTAACTTGCATAAAGGGGAAAAGGAGGTAGACCTGTCAGCCTGCCACTTTTTGCAGGTAGGAGACCTAGGAGAAAAGGCAAATAATGATAAAAAGGAGAGTGACATAGGAAAGGTGCCAGATGCCCCTCACATTCGACCTTTAATATGAAGAAAGGAAAAATCCATGTTTCAACATGCTAATGATGGCCCAGTGCAGGAAACTAACATGGTCAAAGAATAATTAGCACTGGAATTGTTGGAATTGGGAAAGGCTTTCTTTTTTTTTTTTCTTTTTTTTAAATTTTATTTATTTCTTATGTGTATTAATGTACTGTCTGCATGCAAGTTTGTGCACCCATGTCATGCATTGCCGTGGAGGTCAGAAGAGGGTGTCAGATTCCCCTGGAACTGGAGTCAAAGACGGTTCTCAGCTGCCATGTGGGTGCTGGGGATTGAACCCCGGTGCTTTGCAAGAGCAGTTGGGGCTCTTAACCACTAGGCCATCTCTCCAGCCCCGGGAAAGACTTTCAAACAAGCTGTTGAAGGAGTCTTCACCACCTGGCTTGTGAGGCTGTGGGACATGAGAATAGGTGGAATTATTTTAAGTGCTGCACAAGCGTAAAGCTATCATAACCACTCATCCTGCCTTGAGACAAGCTGCATAGTCTGAGGCAGCACAAGGGGAATAAGTCCCTAATGGATTGGCTAATAAGAGCCATTAGAGACATGTAGTTATCCCCATTAGAGGTTCCCATAAATACTGGGGGCTGGAGACTGATAGGATAGGGGCGAGAATTATTGAGGGAACTAGGAATGAGAAAAGCAATATATAGTGCCCAGTGATGTAAGAAAAGACTTGATTGAACAATGTGGCAGGATCTATGTCAAGCCCAAGTTCCTAAAAAAAAAAAAAAAAAAAAAAAGCCAAGTAATGTGCCTCCTGAAAAGCCTCTGGGAGGCTTCAGCCTGGTCTACAAATTTAGTTCAGGCCAGCTGGGCCTGCAGGGAGACACTGTTTCAAATAGACCAAAAAACAGAACAAAACAAAAGAAAAACAAAAAACAAAACCTGGGCTGGAGAGATGGTCTAATGGTTAAGAGCACCAACTGCTCTTGCAGAGGACCTGGGTTGGATCCCCAGTGCCCACATGGTGGCTGAGAACTGTCTTTAACTACAGTTCCAGTGGAATATCATGCCCTCTTCTGACCTCCACGGCATTGCACAACATGGGTGCACAAACCTATATGCAGATAGTACATTCATACACGCAAAAAATTAAATTAAAAATTTAAAACCCCCAAAACAAAATGCCCCCCAAAAGTATGTGTTATGACTACATTCAGAAATTAGGCCCAGGGCCTCTCTGATCCAGCAAACCAGCAAATACAACAGAAGCAAAGGGAGACCTGTTCTTCCTTGGCCCCATGCAGGTCTAGGCAGCTTGAGCCAAGCCCGTTGAGTCTATCAAAACTAATGAGTTAGGAGGCTAACTATAAAATCCCCAGGATAACAAATGGGTTTGAAAAAATGACTAAAGATACTGAAGAGCTAACTGAATTAATGCCTCTTATTTGTGCTATTGTAACCAACATGGGTCTTTTGAGACAAGAATTGGTACAGATAGATAAAATCTTCTCATGCTATGTTAGACCTGGTTTATGTTTGATTTAATATGTAATGTTAATGTCTGAGTGTTTAACAGATGTGAGACCAGTTGGAGCAATATCAAGTAAATCTTCCCATGCCATGTTATAGCTGGTTTATGTTTGATATAATACCTAATGCTAATGTCTGATTGTTTTACCTAATGTTAATATTTGAGTATTTTACAGATGTGAGACCAGTTGGAGAGATATCTAATATAACTAAAGAAACAAAGATAAAGAGAAAATTCATTAAGGAGGTACCAGAGACTGGGTATAACTATGGAATCCGTTGGGAGTTTTATGATTAAATAAGATGTATTGGTAAATAAAGACTCCAATACCAGGTATGGGCTGCCCTACCTGAATCTGTTGGCCAGGGAGGCTCTAGAAGCTCTCAAAACAAAGGCTATTTGCCTCTAACATTGGGTGCACATGAGAAACGGATACTATGATCCTATTGCTGATGATATGGTGTGATGTTAGAATGTGAAAGAGAGATTATGCTGGAACCTTGCCTGACTACTGGATGGCCTGCTTTCATCATGCTGGAGAGTGCTATGCAGATCACTGGAAAGAAATGGTCCTGATGTCCCACTACAGACATTATGTGCTGCACTTTTACATATTAACAAAGATGTAGTGCAATAGTGGCAACCTGGTATTTGTACACCCAAGAAAATTTCAATTAGATCTATGGCCCACTCCCTGGGGGGCTGGGACATACAATTGATACTGCAAGCTTGGTTGACCCCTAATGGCAGGAGATTCTATAGTCCTGTATAGAAAGCTATTGTCATCCTTTTCTTAGCAAGCTGTGATGCCCCTACTAAGATACCTTCCAAGCATTTGTGTTTCTGCCCATACCATGACTTGTTATAATGGTTAATGTTTATTTAGATGTTTATGCTACTTGCTTAACATGTTTCTAGGTTCATCCATTTAACTGCAAATTTCATGATGGTGTCTTTCTTTACCACTGAGTAGAACTCCATTGTGTAAATGTACCACATTTTCATTATCCACTTGTCAGTCGAGGGACACTTACATTGTGTTCATCTCTTTCTATTGTGAAAAGAGCAGCAACAATCATGGATATGCAAGAATCTCTGCAGTAGAATGAACCTTTTGGGTATATCCCAGAGAGAGGTATAAATGGGTCAAATGGTGGGTTCATTTTTAGTTTTTAAAGATTTATCTACACTGCTTTCCATAGGGGTTGTGTGTTCTGCAATCCCACCAGCAGTGAATGAGTATTCCTCTTTCCTCACATCCTCTCTATAGTGTTTGGTATTATTTGTTCTCTTGATCTTAGCCAGGCTTACTGTGGTAAGATGAAATATTTTTTTTTGTAAAATTTTGAATTTTTGTGTATTTTATATAGAGCATCTTAATCACTTTTATTTTTAATTTGCATTTCCCTAATGACTAACACTGGTGAAAACTATTAAAGATGTTTCTTAGCCATCATTATTTCTTCTTTTGAGAACTCTCTATTCAGATCCTTAGCCCATCTTTTAATTGGGTCATTTTTTTCTTGATTCTTTGTTTCTTGAGTTCTTTATATATTCTAGATGTTAAACTTCTGTCAGATGTGTTGCTGGTGAAGATTTTCTCCCATTCTCTGGGTTTTCTCCTCACTTTTTTGGTTGTATTATTGTTTCAATTTCCTTATATGTAAAGGGTCTGTTTAAGGTGATGATCTCTTCTTGGTTGAGCTTTAGTGATTCTCATGATTTTAGATATTCATCCATTTCTTTTAGGTTTCCAGATTTAATAGAATATAGGTGTTACAGTATTTCCTGATAGTGTTTTATATCTTTTTATTTTCTATTGTGATATGGCCCCCTTTCATCCCTGATTTTCTTGACATGGAGTTGTTCTTTCTTTCTTTTGGTTACCTATGATAAGGGTTTGTCTATATTTTCTATATTCTCAAGAAACCAGCTCTTAGATTCATTACTTATTTGTTGTTTGCTTTGTTTCTCTTTCATTAATTTCTGCTCTGATTTTTGTTTTTCCTTCTCTTCTGCTTGGTTTGGGTTTCATTTGTTGTTACCTTTCTCGATTCCTGAGTTGCAATTTTAAGTCATTTATTTTTGCTCTTTCTGATTTTTTAATATAAGCACTTAGATCTAGAAACATTTGAACTGCTTTTAAAGCATCCCAGATGTTTTGTTGTCTTGTATTATCTTTCTCATTTAATTCCAAGAACACTTCTATTTCAATCTTAATTTCTTCTTTGACTCATTTATAATTCAGGAGTGTGTATATTTAATCTTTGTTTGTGTAATTACTAGGGCTTCTTTCTGGTTGACTTTAAGCTCTATTGCATCATGCTCTGACAAAATGCATGGAATATTTTTTTTTTTTTTGTATTTGTTGAGGTTTGTTTTGTCCCCACCATGTGGTTGATTTTGGAGGAAGTTCTGTGGGGTGCTGAATAGAAAGTGTATTCTTTGTTGCTTGGATGGAATATTCAGTAAATGTCAGTTAGGTCCATTTGATGCATGATATTGTTAAATTCAGATGTCTCTGTTTATTCTTTGTCCAGTTTACCTGTGGAATTGATACAGTGGGTGTGCTGGATAGCATTAGTGTCAACTTGACACACCTGGGTTGAGGGAGCCTCAACTGGGGAATTGGCTCCATTGGACTGGCCTGTGGCCACGTCTGTGGAGTATTGTCTTGATTGTTAGGCAATGTGGGAGGGCCCAGCCCACTATGGGTGGTGCCACCCTGGGCAGATTGTTGTGTACCTTATAAGAGGGCAGGCTGGGCATGGGCCAGGAGAGCAAGCCAGTAAGCAGCACTCCTCCATGGCCTGTGCTTCAGCTCCTGCCTCCAGGTTCCTGCCCTGAGTTCCTGCCTTGGGCTCCCTGACTGATCTACTGTGACCCGGGAGATGTGAGCTGAATAAACCCTTTCCTCCCCAAGTTGGTGTCAGTCAGAGTGTTTTGTCACAGCAATTGAAGACAAACTTGAACAGTGGGGTATTGAAGTCCTCTATGATTACTGAGTTGGGGTTAATCAGTGTCTTAAAATCCTATAGTACTGCTTTTATAATGTTGGGTGCACCAGAGTTTGGTGCATATATATTCATGATTGTAGTATCTTCTTGTTCCTTTGATAAGAATGATGTGACCCTTTTTATCTTTTCTGATTAGTTTTAGTTTGAAGTCTATTTGGTCAGATATTAGAATGGCAACTCCTGCTTGTTTCTTGGTGTGATTTGCCTGCAATATTTTTTCCATCCTTTTACCTTAAGGTAGTACCTGTCTTTGAAACTGCAGATGATGGGGGCTGGAGAGATAGCCTACTGGTTAAGAGTGCCAACTGCTCTTGCAGAGGACCAGGGTTCGATCCCCAGCGCCCACATGGCGGCTGAAAACTATCTTTAACTCCAGTTCCAGGGGAATGCGAGACCCTCTTCTGACCTCCGCAGCATTGCATGACACGTGCACCAACCTACATGCAGACAGTACATTCATACACATATGAAAAGAAATAAAAAATATTAAAAAAGAAACTGCAGATGACAAAAGATGGATTTCATTTATTTTATTTTTGATGCTTTGTGTATTTCATACATCATTTTCCAATTCAGTTCAGGCATATTTCCCTTTCCCTTCCTCCTACCCCACCCCATCCCACCCCATCCCAGATCATGCATTCTGTCATAACTGTCCTGCATCTTTCTCTCAGTTTTTTTTTTCATTTTTTAAACAATAAGTGGTAATTTATGAGTACAAGCATCCTTCATATAAAAACAATTTGCAAGCAGTTGTGCCCAAACCCACACAGCCCATGGGTCCAACCATCCAGCAGGGGGGGCTTGTATGTTCAATCAAGTTGATCAAATGAGTGACCAGACTATATTGCTGTAGTTTCACCATTCACCCCAATCGCAGCCCTTAAATTCTACCACACCCCCTCTTCTGCAGATTGTTCCCTAAGCTTAGAAAAGGGGCACAGGTGGATGACAAGCAAAACAGTCTACTTTCTCTGGAGCTGTTGCCTTGGACTCTGGTCAATTTCATTTCTTAATCCATTAAACTAGACTGTGTCTTTTGACTGGGGGAATTCAGTCCATTGATGTTTAAAGTTATTGAGGGATATGTATTGCTTCCCATCATTTAAATTTCTGTTTGCATTCTGTGTCTAACTTTGTGTATCCATAGTTACAGCTTCATTTAGTTTCTTTCTGTTATCCCTTATACTCATTCCTTTCTTCAGCTCTTTGTATTATTTCAAGTATTCTCTGAAAGGCTGGTTTTGTGGACATGAATGCTTTCAGCCTACTCATGGAAGATGTTTTCCCCCGTCAACTACAACAGACATTTTTGCTGGATAAAGTGTTCTGGATTGGCATCTATGGTCATTTAGAACTATGAATACTTTATGTTCTTTAGACTTTCATTGTTTGCCTTGAAAATTCAGCTGTAATCCTGATGGGTTTTCCTTTATATATGACTTCTTGTATTTTGCAGGTTTGAGTATTCCATCTTTATTCTGTATATTTAATGTTTTTACTATGATATTACATGGGGACTTTCTTTTCTGATCATGTCAATTTGGTGTTCTATGTGCTTCTTGCATTTGTATGGGCATGTCTTTCCTTAACTTTCAGAAAATATTTTCTGCAATTCTATTGAAGATCTCGTCAATACCATTATCTTGAGATTCTTGAATTCTTCTCATTCCTATATGCCTATGATGCATAAATTTTGTCTTTTCATTGTGTCCCACATTTCCTACATATTCCATTCCTGTGTGTTTAAAATTTTTTCACAATCTTTGTTTGAGTGGACCAATTCTTCAATTTTATCATCCAGGCTTGACATTTTGTTCCCTATTTCATTCATTTTTATTGCTGAAGATTTCTCCAGTCATTTCAACTTGGCTTATTGAGTGTTTCACTTCTTTCTTCATTTCAGTTCTGAGTTTTCTTCAGTATTTCTATCTCTTTTGTAAATCAGAAGTATATCCCTATCTTCTTTTATTTCTTTGATTTGTTTGTTTGTATATTTTTTAAATTCATTGAATGCTTTGATCATATTTAAGAGTGTGGTTTGAAATGCTGTGGCTTGGGTTTATCTCTAAGGGGTTCTGGTTGTAGAACTCTTCTATAGGACTGGCTATGTTTAGTGAAGATATATTATTTGGATTTTTCATATTATTATTTTGGCATGTGGATTTCTTTGTGAGTGTGTGTGTGTGTGTGTGTGTGTGTGTGTGATTCTGTTGTGAAACTCAAGCCTTTGTTGAGTTGAAGTCTGACTGTGTTTGTATACTTGATGTGCCTTGTTTTCGTATTGGGTATGAAAATCTGGTCACTCTAGGCTTCAAGTTCTCTCTTTTGATTTTATATCAGAGGCACCAGATGGCTGTAGTCCAGATACTCAAAAGTTCCTCCAGAGGTCCAAGTCAGGTGCCAATTAGATACTCTCTGTCTTCCTCCTAAGGTCTGGATCCCTCTAATCAGCAGGCACAGCAGCGCCATTCGGCAAGCTTGCTAGGGGAAGCTGGATTCAGGTAGTCTCAGGCAGTCTGCAAAGGTGTAGCCCCTTACTAAAGGGCAGGGAAGCCCAGCCCTGCAGCAGTGGGAGGGGTTCCAGATGGTCCCAATGCAGGGGGATGGGCATGGTGGGATTTGTAGAGCTCACTGCCATGGGAAGTGTAGTGCTTTGAATGAGAATGTCCCCCACAGGCTCCAAGTATTTGGACATTCTCTCCCCAGTTAGTGTTGCTGTTTTGGGAGGTCTTGGAAGGTGTGGCCCTAATGAAGGAAGCGTGTCACTGGGGCAGGCTTAGAGAGTTCAACAAGCTTTACCAATCTCCAGTTGTCCTCTCTGCTTCTTATGCTGGCTTGAAGATGTGAAGCTCTGCTTTCTGCTCCTGCTCAGGCACCTTCTGCCACCATGCATCCCGGCAATGATGGACTCTGATTCCCTTGAAATCATCAACTGTAAGCCTAATTAAACTCTTCCTTTTATAAGTTCCCTTGGTCCTGGTGCTTCTATAACAGCAATAGAAAAATGACTAATACAGGAGGCTAAGATGGTAGTCCAGAGATCTGGGGTGCTAAGAGAGAAAGCAGCCCTGTGACTAAGGCTATAAGGGTAACAGTGTGTGGGGCAGGTGAAATGGGAGTTGCCTAAGCTACGGGGATGTCCAGGCACAGTGGCCAGGATCAGACTTACTAGGGAAGAAAGCTGGACTTGGGAATCCAAGGCAAGTTGGGGGTGGGGACAGCCAGGGTGGAAGGCTGGTCTCAGGAGTGCAAAAGCCAGTTAGGGGTAGGGACAGTCACTCTTGGGGGCTCTTGTAAAGCCACTCAGGAGTTCCCCTGAGGCCCAAGTCAGGAACCAACCAGATACCCTTAGTCCTCCTTCTAAGGCCTTGCCCCTACTAGCCAGCAGACACAGCATAATTTGGGAAGCTCACTAGGCAGGACTCCTACATTAAACTTCACTCACACAGGGCTCAGGGACCATTGCAGAAGGAGCAGAAATATTGTAAGAGCCCAGGGAGGATGTGCATGACCACATGGAAACAGAGTCTTACAGTCTCCTAGGACCTTGTTTGTATTAATCTACAGCAATGTTGTCAGCATGCACAAGGTCCATGCAAACTCAAGCATATAAGATTCCCACATCATAATGGGGAAATGTCCAACAGGCCCTTGATACCACTGGAAGAACTATTGGCAGTGGGTTACTGCTGGGTGAGGGAAAGCTGATTTTGAATCGAGTTATTCTAGATAGGCTGAATAGACCTCAATGGATGAGGTACATTATGGATGTCTGGTCACACGAACTCCATTCAACATGGCTTAATGTAAATGACAGAATGCATGAAATCTGGCAGTAGGGCTACGGGAGAGTGAGGGTGGGAGAGGGATATAATGATAGCTAAGATGTTGTGTGTGAAACAGTACTGAGTCAAAGTGGACAGCTGCATGTGGAAGAATGAAAGCTCCCTATCTGTCACCATGCACAAAACTCAACCCCAAGTGGAGCTGAACAGGGATTTCTCAAAAAGAAAGAAAGAAAGAAAGAAAGAAAGAAAGAAAGAAAGAAAGAAAGAGAAATGCAAATGGCTGAGGAATACATTTAAAATGTTCAACATCTTTAGTCCTCAGGGAAATGCAAGTTAAAATTACTTTGAGATTTTTTTTTCTTATCCCACACTGGATAGCTAAGATCCTAAAAAAAAGTAAATATGTAAATAACATAAATAAGAAATAAGGGCCAATACTGAAGAGGATATGCTAAAGGGCAAACTCTTATACACTGCTGGTAGGAGCCAAACTGATGAAACCAGTATGGAAATCAGTATGGAGATTCCTCAAAAAGCTAGAAATTGGTCTACTATATGATCCAGTCATATAACACTTACACAAAACCTAAAAGACTCTATACCCGGCTACAGATATACCTGTTCATCTGTCTTCATTGCTGTGCTTTACTCAATAAACAGGAAATGGAAACAACCTAGATGCAGATTACCTGAGGAATGATTAAGTATGCGTTTATAGAATGGAATATTATTCAACTGTCAAAAAAATGAAATTATGAAATTTGCAGGTAAATGGATAGAAATGGAAGCAATCATCCAGAGTGAGGTAACCCAGACCTAGAAAGACAGATATCACATGTTGTTGCTCATATCTGGATGCAATCTTTGAATTCTTAGATATGCATATTTAAACTGGAAAACTTAGAGAGGTCAGGAAACTAATAAACAATGATGGGCAGGCATCATTGGAGTAAAGATAAATATATGAGTGGGAAAGAGGACTAATAGATTAGAAAAGGTTAAATGCAGTGTGGAATGAAAGGCCAGGACAGAGGAGGGCATATGGGGTGTGGTAACCAACACCAAACACCTATAGACTGCCATATGGAAACCTACCTCTACAGAAGCTTCTTAAAGTATATACATACAGATTATAAGAACAGATTAAAAAGAGTTGCCATATAATGGGGCTATTGCTTCTACTAGATACCATAGCTTAGCAAAGTAATAAGCCAATGCCAGGGATGGACTTCCTCTTTAGAAGTTCTTGACCAGGGTTCTGATAGAACCTCAAACAATACTAATCATTGGTTCTGCTCTTGGATACTCACCAGAACTTTACAATAAGACTGTATTGCTGAAGACAGCACATACATGAGTTGTAGAATAAACAAGGAGAAATAAAGCTAATGCTGATTTCAAAGCTTCACCTCTATTGACTAGTTTTCATAGTGCTGAAACTCTATGCATGATACTAGGGAGAAAGTTAATCATCAACCTTACTCATTTATGAATCAGGAGAGCCACAACAGCAACTGACCTGGCAAGACATGGCCGGTGGTGTAATAGTGGGACAAATATTACAGGAATAACCAACCACTTTTTAATTGGATTTAAGTTTCACTTTATAAGATAGAAACCATACCTGACATTGATAGCAGGCCTAGAAACCTATCTGTGTCTAGATGGGTCACAGGCCATAGCGGAGCACCTTAATACTGTTATTCTGATATGTAGATACAGTATTAAATTGATTCTTAATGACTTACTCTATACCCATAGATTAATGCATCTCTTTACTAGGAGTCAGAGTAGTAGATGACCACAAGGAAACAGAGTTTTCCAGACAGTTGGTCAGTTATTCATGAATTCGCAGCAATGGTGACAGCATGCACAAGTCTCATGTAAGCTCAAGCCAGACAAAATCCAGCATAAATGTGGGATGTTGGAAAGAAATCCCAGCATTACCTGAGGAAATATTGATATCTGATGGCTGCTGCAAAGGGGAAAGTTAGTTTCATTTAAGGGTGTGATTCTTGGTAGGTCCACCAGTGAATGAACCTGCACCGAAGGACATTTGAGAAGCCACATTTGACCCTATAGGTTATAACTCTGTGTACACTCACTCACATGTGTGTGTGTGTGTGTGTTAAACATAGCCAAATAAACGTGGCTGAAGAGGTCAGAGGTCCTAGAAAAAAAATCTATGTTTGTCACATCCCTAGACAAATGTAATTTCTTAATCTCAGCTAAATATGGATTCTTGTATTTACAGATAAGTATGCCAGTCACCCCTCATCAAAGGAGCTTCTTTTGCAATAGATGGTGACTAATACAGAGCTTCACAATTTTTCAAGCACAAAGAATAATTGTCTGTGAGCTGCCTAGCACTAAGTGACATGTCTACAGTGGAACCTCCACACTGACGGATCAGGGAACATAATAGAATGGGGGAGCGAATATTAATGCACTCCTCAACTCCTGCCAGTGGAGCCTCCTCATGCAATAGATGGTGATTAACACCGACGGGTGCAACTGGTCAAGATGCAGAGAAAAAGAGACTGCAGAGTGTGTGTCCCTGGACAGGACTTCTGTATTAAACTTCACCCACCCAGGGCCCAGGAACCTCTAAGGAGAGGGGGTAGGAAGATGGTAAGAGCCAGGGATGATGGGTGATTGATCATAAGGAAACTGAGTTTTGTAAATGGCTGCAAACTTGCTCAAATGAATTTGCAGCAAGGGTGACAGCATGCCCAAGACCCATGTAAACTAAAACCAGACAAAAACTCAACATAGAACTGGGCAAATGGGTAGATAGTCCCAACTTTAATGGAGGAACTATTGGCAGCTGATCACTGCTGATGAGGGAGAGTTTATCTTTTATAAGGGACTGATACTAGGAGTGACCAGATTCCAGGGGATGAACCCACATCAAAGGACATCTAAAGACTTGATAGGCCTTAACATATATGACAAATGCATGAAATATAATTATTATATGAAATGTATAAAAATCTAATAAAGTACATATTGCAAAAAATAAAGTACACAGAATATTGTAGAAAATACCAGAAGATGGAAAGTCCTCCCATGCTCGTGGATTGGTAAGATTAGCATTTTGCAAATAGCCTTCCTACCAAAATCAGTCTAGAGATTCAATGCAAAATCCATCAAAATCCAACACAACACTTCACAGATATTGAAAAAATAATCTTAAATTCCATATGAAGCACAAAAGACCCAGGATAGTCCAAACAATCCTGAATAATAAAGAGTCTACTAGAAGTTTCACCATCCCAAATTTTAAGTTATAGTTCCAAGCTATAGTTAAAACAAGCAGAGTACTGAACAACAGACACACTAGTCAGTGGAATAGAATTGAAGACACATACACATATAGTCCCACTCCTCCAGCCATCTGATATTTGACAAAGAATCCAACAATTCAAATTAGAGAAAAAGATAGTATCTTCAACAAATGGTTTTGGAGAACTACATTAGAAGAATGTAACAAGATCCCTTTCACCATACATGAGACTCAACTCTAAACGGATCAAGGGCTTCAACATAAGACCTGATACCATGAATCTGATAGAGGAGGAAGCAGGGAGCACAGTGGAACTTATAGGCACAGGAAAGGACTTTCTAAATAAAACCCCAATAATACAGGCATTAAAACCAACAGTGGATAAATGCAACCACATAAAACAAAAGTGCTTCTGTATAGCAAAGGACACCATCCTTCTCCGGAAAAGGTAGTGTATGGAATAGGAAAATATTTATCAGGTATACATCTGACAGAAGGTTAGTGTTAGTATCTGGAATGTACAAAGAACTCAGAAAACTACATCCAGAAAATATTGTAATTGCAAAACTAGGGCATGAAACTAAATGGAGATTGCTGAAATGGTGAAATATAAATGGATGAAATTATTTTTTTAAGGTTCAATATGCTTATTTATAATAGAAATGCAAATTAAAATAACTTTGAGTTTTTACTTACCTTAATGAGAAAGACTGAGATAAAACAACAACAACAACAGAAACAAAACATCAAATGATGACAAATGCTGCCATGGGGAATAGGAAACCCTTAATCACTATTTGTGGGAGTGCAAGCTGGTACAGGCAGTATGGAACTCAGTGTAGATGTTCCCCCAAAGCTAGAAACAGAGCTATCTCATGGTCCAGCTATGTTACTCTTCAGCATATACTCCAAAGACTCTGCATCCTACTTCAGAAATACCCACTCTCCGTGTTCATTGATGCTGTATTCCCAGTAACTAGAACATGGAAACAACCTTGATATCCATCAAATAATGAATGGATAATGAAAACGTGATGCATTTACACTGTGACATATTATTCAGCTATTAAGAAAAATGAAATTCTCAGGTAAATGGATGGAGCCAGCTATCTGAGTGAAACAACTCAAATCTAGAAAGACAAACATTACATGTTCTCTCTCATAAGTGGATGTGAGGTTCAAATCTTTAGATATGTATGTTTCATTTGGAAAATCCATGAAAGTCAGGAAATCAATAAAGGGCCACAGGGCTGGGCTTTTTAAGCAAAGAGATATAGAAGTCAATGATATAAAAGGGGGAAGAAGGGGGCTGGAGTGATGGCCTAGCGGTTAAGAGCGCCGACCGCTCTTGCAGAGGACCCGGGTTCGATCCCCAGCACCCACGTGGCGGCCGAGAGCCGTCTGAAACTCCAATTCCAGGAGAACTCCAGTTCCAGGGGAGTCCGACGCCCTCTTCTGACCTCCGCGGCATTGCACGTCACGGGTGCACAGACTTGCATGCAGACAATACATTCATACACATACGGAAATAAATAAAATTAAAAAAAAAATTAAAAAAAAAAGGGGGGGAAGAAGGATAATAGAACAAGAAGTGTCAAATGGGATGGAGAAGTTTGGACAGGGTAGGATAGAGGAGGGAGTGTAGGACAAGACAGCTAAAACTAACAGCCAACAAAAAAGCCACATGGAAACCTAGTACTGTGGAAGATTACACACACACACACACACACACACACACACACACACACACACACACACATGTTGGAGTTGGAGCAAAAATGCTTGTACTAGCAAACAAAAACACAGTCCCAGGAATAGAATAGCTCACATCTTTTGGAGTTCTGGGCCAGAGCAGTACTATAGACCCCTAAACATTAAAAGTTATTGCCAATGCTCTTGGTGACCAGCATTTGATGGTAAGAAGTCTCCAAAAGCATAAGGCAAAGAACAAGGAGAAATCAATCTGGTAAGGACCTGGAAGTTTCATTCCTCTTGGCTAGCTTTCATGCTGATTAGAGATACTATGTACACTGCTAGAGAATAAAAGTAATCATTAGTCCTACCTAGCTGTGAGCTAAAGTAATGACTAGTGTGCAAAACATGCTTACTGGTGTGCAAGAGTAATGGAAATGACCATCCACTTTCTGATTAGATTTAGGGCTCACACTGCAAGACTAAATCCATATGTAGCACCATTATCAAGGGTAGGAAACTGTAGATCACAGGCCCTAGGGGTGGTCTTACTAAGATTATTTGGCTAGATGGACATAGTATTAAGCAGACTCCTAATCACTTATGCTTACACCCATAGATTAGTGCTTCTCTCACCCCTTAACAGAGAAGCTTCTCTTTTCAGCAGTTGGTGATTAACACAGAGACTCACAGTGGTCAGTGGGGAGAAAGTACACAGCTGTGGAATGCTCACCCTTAAATGGGAAAAGTATATCAAATCCTCTCTTTCCAAGGATCAGGGATCATCACAGAAGAGGAAGGGTAAAGATTGTAAGTAAAGCCAGCGGCAGGATGACTACAGACAAACTGGGGTTTCAGGACATGACAGGGCAGTGGCACATATGAACTCACAGTGGTTGTGACAGCATGTATAAGACCTGCACAAGCTCATGACAGAGAAAAATTCAGCATGGAGATAAACAGACATGAAATCTCACCCAAGCTAGGGAGCTAGTGGCAGCTGATAGCTACTGGGAGAGGGAGAGAAGGGAGTGTTTGTTGTCCTTGAGGATATGGTTGTTGGAAAGTCAGCCATAGCCGTGTATGGGCACAGTCTCAAGTCTACATAGACAGCACAAATTGGACTGTATAGTTTTTTTTTTTTTTAAAGAATACAAAGTTGGATGGGTAGAGAAGGTGAGTGGACCTCGGAGTAGCTTGGAACATGGAAGTGATTAAGATCAAAATACACTGTATGAAATTCTCAAAGAACTAATAAAAATGGAGAAGAAAATTAATTTGAAAGCAAGCAGAAAGACAAAACTAAAATAAAAAGCTGATTTATCCTATATTCTAAAATATTATTTATTTTTATTTATGTGTATGCATGTTTTTCCTGCATATTTGTTCATGCAGCTGAGTCATGTCATCCCCTGGAACTTAAGTTATGGATGGGTGTTACCCACCATGTGGGTGCTGGGACCCAAACCCGGGTCCTCTGTAAGAGCAGACCGTGTTCTTAACTGCTGAGCAATCTCTGTAGCCCCATATATTTAATCTGAAGACTTAGGGACTATAAATAGATCAGGTAATAACTGGTAATTTTCCTTTAAAAAGTTTTATTTAAAATGACAACTGCATATCCTGAAGAACTTCTACTGACTCCAAACTACAGACTGTTACTGCATCTCGGGTTATTGTTCCCATGATCACAGACATGCATGACACTTTTATAGATAATATGGTCTTGAATCCAAGAATCTGTGTATTTCTCAAACTGTGTTGTTTCTGGATAAGCCAGTCAGCGCAGATTCACTATCCATTGCCTTTAGATGTTAGGAAAAGAGATCTTACTTCCTTCTTACTAGCCTTGTTCTCATCACGCAGCTGGCACACGCCTGACACACTGGTTACCACTAAATTCTTCAGCATTCCTGCTCTTTACAGCATGACCCCTGTTATGGAGGTGTCTTGGTGTCCTGCTGACCCACACCTTGTTCTGTGTCTTAGTTATAGTGTCACGAGCCTCCATTAATTTAGACAGAGAATTCCTAGGAATGTCTGCTTTTCTGTTGCATGAATGAGGAAATGATAAAGCCAGAACAATAGGAAGCTGTTTTTACCCATTCTGTAAAACCATATCCGATCTAGAATGGGGCTGGAGTCATTTTGCTTATTTTAACTTTGGCTGTATCTGGGCTTGAACCCAGTGTGTCACACATGCTAGGCAAGTGTTACATTACTGAGTTATATTCCCTGCCATGAAATCCTAGGTGGACTACAGCAGAATAGATGAAGCTGTAGCAATTTTGACAATTTTGCTTCATACATTTTTCTACTTTTCCCAGTCAGTAATCTTGTCCATTTATTTGTCAAAGAAAAATGAGGTGAGTAGTGACAGCAAATACAGTTAAGTTCAATTTGTTTGATGAGTTTCTAAAATTGTGCACTTTAAGAAAAGGATGGGCCCATGGCATGTGTAGCCAGGAGGCAACACTTCAGAGAGAGACAGAGACTTCTGTCTTTGTGTGTTGTCTTCTAGGTCTGTCCCTCTTTCATATTATGTTTTAATTAACTTATTCCTTGACAGTCTCATATTCATATTTAATAAACTGAGGGCCACACTCTTCCCTCCAACTGCTCTTATTTCCCTCCCATACTCATCAGTGCCTCTTCCTCTCACTGAGACCCCCATCTCATTTTCATGTCTTTGTGTTTCACTCTTCTTTTTGCTTTGTGACCCTCTGGGCTAAACCAGGGCCAGTGGTATGGGCATGGGTACAAGGCTGTCTCTGGAGCATTAGTTAACTCACCAGTGTTAATGTCATGGAGAAACATGACTTCCTCACCTCCAGCAGCCCTCCATTGTCTGTCAGCTCCTCCGGTGGGCTGCACTGGGCCCCATAAGCCCCTCTCCCATGCATGGCTTAACATTTGTTGGCTCCTTTGGTCTTGCGCAGGCCCTATGCAGGCAACTGCACCTGTTGTGAGTTAATGAGCATCGTAAGACATTGTTTCATGCCCCTTCTCCCTATCACTAGGCTCTTAATTCTTTCTGCCTCATCTTCTTCTGTGTCCCCTGAGCTTCAGAGTGGATGACACAGGTGTTCTATTTAAGGTTGGTCTTTTAACAGTCCCATGTCCTCAGCACCTTGACAAGCCATGAGTCTCTGCATTCACTAATTCAGTACAGGGAGAAGCTGAGGACAGCACCTAGTGCATGCACATAAAGGCAAGTGTTTAAGAAGCAGTTTGGCAACATGTACATTTAGAAAATCAACAGTAGTAGGTTCAATCCTAGTACCCTGTGATCTTCACAGCCATGGGCCTTGGTCAGATCCACAGTGCTTGGTATGAACTCTTTCCTACAGAGTGAGTGTCGATTAGTTGGCTACCCCTGTAACAGCCATTCCATGTTTGCAGTTTTCATTTAGCTGATCAAGTCTTACAACTATATATTCATTTAAGTTGCACTATTTTGCCTACTTAAAGAGAAAATTAATGCTTTTTAGTATACAAATCCCATCAGAATTCAGCAGCACATTCCAAATGGTGGCATTTGGTGTAGAATTTAAAATTCATGGTGGAAGTGTTGTACTTAACAAGAAAGTTATATATGTATGCTCTCATCTATTCTATTCTAAAACTCAGTTTTCTCATCTGAGTAATTGATGTTTTATCCGTATGAAACAAGAGGGACACACTTCCTTTAGGATAATGTTTTACTTTAGTTATGTTTTACTCTCCAACTGTTTTCACCTGATATAAACTCCAATCCTGAAATTTTATTTTAGATGAAACTTGTCTTTTCTTAGCCTTACTCTTGAATAACAAGTGAGCTGGTACCCAGCTCACAGGTAATAGGTAAGGCCATTCTGAGGACATTACTCATGGAGTTTGTAGTAATGTTTAGCCTTCATTGTCAAAGTTTCAATATCTTTTCTCAGTCTGATTCTGATTGTCTTCTCCCAATTATTCCACTGTCTGGTATTACATTTTCTTTGATTTTGTTGGAAGTCAGTGTTTAGGTATGAGATTCTCTTTGTTTTATTTTCTAGCATTTTATTTTATTTTATTTCCTTTGCTTACTTCTCTTTATCCTTAGGGATTTAGGATGATTTGTGGAAGGCTCCCAGCTTGGTTGTGCATCCATCCAGTCCCCCTCCCACCACACTGCCTCCTTCACTCTCTCCTGACCTCTCTTTTGTGTTTCTCTCTGTCTCTCTGTGCTACATTCTTTGTAACTTTCTGGGTTTCATCTTCTTTGTGGTCAATTCTTTAAAATATCTAACTTGTTTACATCATTAAAATTTTAATGGCACTGATTACATTTATAATTTCAAGTTGTTCTATTTAGTTATGTATTAAATTCTGTGGTCTTTTGTAACACAGCACCTTTCTTATGAGTAGTTTAAAAATTAAAGACAATTACTATTATTATTGTTATTATTGTTGTGTATGTTGTCACACTTGTGGAGGTCAGAGAATAATGCTGTGGAGTCAGTTCTCTCTTTCCACCTTTGTGTAGGTTATAGGAATTGAACTTCAGTCATCTGGCTTGGCAGCAATCCCCTCTACTGACTGAGCCATCTTGTTTGTATTTTGGAGTCACTCTTACTTTGCTTGCTATAACAACTTCAGTATTTGATGTCCATGTCCAATTTGAGGTGCTGCTTTGTTTTTCCTAGCTTCTGTTCCTTGCTGTCCTCCAGAAACGGCATGACCATTGCCCTGTTGAGCTATCATAGCAGTAACTACCTGTTCTGGAGAATTGCCCCAAATTGGGCACATTAGCTTTCAGTCATGAACGAAGGAGGGCCTCACGAAGACTTGTCCTTTCCCAAACATGCACAGACAGTTAGAGGTTGCTGGGGGAGAGGGCTGGCTATGACCTGCCTTTGTAAGGATGTATAGACAGCTTAAGGTTACTGAGATGGAGAGATTATTTTTTTCGGTCATTTACCTGCCCACAAGTTGCCCAACTTGCTGTAACTGGCCCTCACTAAACTCATCATTTTGCCAAGCTACACTAGAGTGGAATAGCTCTTTGTTTCTGTCCTTGAATTCTTTTTTTTTAATTTAATTTTTATTGATGCTTTGTGCATTTCATACATCATTTTCCAATTCAGATCAGGCATATTTCCCTTTCCCTTACCCCCCACCCCCACCCCATCCCAGATCACGCATTCTGCCATAACTGTCCTGCATCTTTCTCTCAGTTTTTTTTTTCATTTTTTAGCTATAAGTGATAATCCATGAGTACAAGCATCCTTCGTGCAAAACCAATCTGCAGGCTGTTGTGCCCAAACCCCCACAGCCCCACCATCCAGTGGGGGGTGACAGGTTGTTTGTTCAATCAAGTTGATCAAATGAGTGTCCAGACTACATCGCTGTAGTTTCACCATTCACCCCAATCGCAGCCTTTACATTCTACCACGCCCCCTCTTCCGCAGATTGTTCCCTAGGCTTAGAAAAGGGGCACAGGGTATGGCAAGTAAAACTGTCCACTCTCTCTGGAGCTGTTGACTTGGACTCTGGTCAATTCTGGCTGTTTCCTTTCATGGGCTGACAGTTTGTCCAGGAGTAACCTTTTGATCCTACTATTGAAGCACCAAGCAATTAGATATATAGTATTTAGCAGCACAATAGTTATGGTAGTTACTTTAGCATAGACACTATGTTTGATATGTTAATCCATGAATTACATTTCCCCCCGTTAAATATGACAGGGTACTGTGGCTTAATACATCCTAACCTGTAGAGGAGTAAGCTTGTGGCATCCCATGGGTTATTCCTCAAGGAGGGAGCCAATAGCCATTAGATGTGGGATATACAGGCACATGGCTGCCTCTGCTGCACAGTATTTCCAGGCAGGTGAGGTATTAGCTGTCTGACGGTGGAGTCTTGCTTGACAAATGGGACCTCATAAAAAAAAAAGTGAAGAATAAAAAAAAAAAAAAAAAAAAAAAGACCCACAGAGTGGGAGGAAATCTTCCAGCAGATACATCTGACAAAGCATTAATTTCCAGAGTATCAACTACTCAAAAAAACAAAGAAGAAAGAAAACAATGAATCACTCAAAAGATGGAGCAAGATCTGAATAGAGACTTACAGAGGAGGAATTAGAGATGGCCGAGAAACATCTAAGAACTGTCAACATCTCTAATAATTAAGGAAATCAAATTAAAACCACTTTGAGATATCACCTTACTCCATAAGACTGGCTGGATCAGGAACACGAATGATAAATGTGGAGAGGTTGCGGGGAAAGGGGAACACTCATCCCTTGCTGGTGGGAATGTAAATTTGTACGCCACTATGGAGCAGTGTGGAGACCCTTAGAAGACTCAAAATGAGCCTTCCATTTGACCCAGTCCTACCACTCCTGGGTATATACCCACAAGACACAACTCTGCAAAGATACATGCACAGCTATGTTTATTGCAGCTCTGTTCACAATAGCAAAAAGCTGGAACCAACCAGTGCCCCTCAACTGACGAGTGGATAGAGAAAATGTGGTACATGTTACCAATGGAGTTTATGCAGGGTAAGAGGGACACACATCATGAACTTGCAGTAAATGGATGGAACTAGATTTTTATTATATTATAAGTACACGTCACCATTGAAAAACAAACGACAAATGGGTCCCTCATATGTGGATGCTAGTACCAACAACCCAGATTAAATATTTCTCATGGAGAGGGATGCCTAGTAAAGAACAACAACAGAAAGACTGCCAACAGAAAATGAACTGAAATGGTGAATTGGGAAGGGAGTGGTGGGAGAGGGAACCCGGTGTAATTCGATTAAGGCATATTTAATTGACGTGAGTTCAGCAAGTACCCAGTTTCGCCTAGACACTGTCTACAGGATACATGGGTGTTTTAGGACTTAGTAAAAGTAAATATGTGTATATTAAACAACATTGGTTTACCGACTCTGATAAAAACGGTAATGCATTGAGTTAAATGTAGATATAATTCACTGTTGTCCACATTTGTTTACACAAAATCTGTAGAGCATAACTTTGGGATTGGCACATACAAATGTTCTATAATTTCTCTGTTGTACAGTATCACCTTGATAGCATTCTCTTTAAGATGATTAATGTAAAAATTAAGTTTGCTTCCCAAGTTATCATATATAGTCCACCCAAAAACAACATGGGTGAATTTGATGAAATCTGTGCTTGATTCCACCCTATAGTTTATGTATAATACAACTTCTTTGTTGAGATCATGGGTTAAAAATAAAGGGGGGAGGATACAGACAGATGAAACCTTTCCGTCAAAGTCCTTGCAATTCAAATTAAAACTAACACGGGAAAAGATTTGTTTTTCCACAGGACAAAATTCACCAACTTAAGGTGAGAAGAAAAGATACAGCTTTGCATTGAGTAGGATGTACCAAAAAGTGGCAAATGAAAGGTTGACCCGTCTGAACATTGAAAGGAAGAAAAGCCCAGATTGCCATAAACACGAACCCCTTTGTGGATCCTACATATAACAACTATTTATAATGAGTCCTAATGAAACTTATATCTTCTGGTGCCACAAAGGTTTTGAATGAGCGACTTTCTTGCCTCCCCCCCCATAGAACAAGGAGGAAATATGACGATGATGATGAGGTCGTTCTCCAACTGTAAATTGGAGACAACTATTATAGAGGTAATCTCTTATAAAACCGGTAAAAATGCCTTCTTTAATTGACTAATAGACATAAGAACTGTGAAAAGGATTATACTCTGTTCAGAACCAAATATAATACTAAAGTCCTTGGGCTATGCACTTAGGCAAAGTATATTAATGCAGGAGCTCTGACATCAGCAATGGATTGTTCTACCAGGGGGATGTTGGCCAGGGGATCCAAGGCCCCACAAAAGGTAAGGGCTCCTTGCCTCTAAGTTGGGATACCTGCAGGAGGAGAGGTGATAAGACCCTGCTGCCGAAGACCTGACGTTAACATGGGAGGGATGTATTGAGACCGCACATGCAAGTGTACAGATGGCCTCTGGAATGCCAGAGAGTGTTACCAAAGGCCACTAAACCAATAAAGCAAATACCGGTCTCCCTGTGTCCTTGAATTCTTATCTGAGGTAATTGAACTTTGGCTCAAGACTCCTCAGAAAACATTGCCACAGTAATGCAATATATCTTCTGAGATTGTGAATTCATTTTTAGTTGGATTTTGCCAGCCTTGTTTCTTTCCAAGAAAAATTTTGTGTTTTTCATTTTAGATACTTTAGGAAGCTCACTACATAAATCACTTTTTTAGATGTTTATTATGTTCCAGACCACACAAATAAGCCCATGCGCTGAAGCAGACACACTGCTGACTACAGATCCTAGAAAGGCTCATCCATGTATCTTATATTCCTTTTTTCTAACAGGTATATACTCTCTAAATTAGCTATTTAAGGAACTGAACCTTTGGAGGGTCTTGCCTTTATAGAAGTCTTTTTGAACTTCATTTCTTAGGCTAGAGGCCTAGTACCCTATCCAACTGACTATTAATAGAAACAGTCTATTAACTATTAAGATGACTTCAGCTGGCAACTTCCCTCAGAACAGTTGAGGTTTACTGCATTATGCTGTTGGATTTTCCCGTTTGTTCTTAAAATTTGGCCTTCATGAGATTATTATTATTATTATTTTCAGGGGAGGAGAGGTTTAGTGTAAATACAATATAAATTTTAAATAATAAAAGAGGCTGTTTGCTATTTTAATCTGATGTTTCTGTTTGTTTGCCCTGGATTTATTTTCATGCTACTTAGCCTGCCCTACTCAATCTATATTACACTTTTATTACTTTTCAATTTTATGGTTCTTGACATGGAACACAGCTGGTTGACCAGTGCTCTACCATTAAGCTGTGACTCCATCCCAGAAGTAGTTTTAGTAAGCTGCTGAGAATGGACTTAAACTTATGTTCTAGGGAGGCTAGTAGAATCAAAGTTGTGATCTTCCTGCTTCAGCCTCTCAATATATAGATTTTAAGTGATTTCTATATGTATCAAACGTTCACACTGGATCAAGTAGCATTTTATATATTTCTTTCATATAAACGATGGAGGTAGAAATGTGATCATGATGTCACAACAGATGTATAGTAATGTTATTGACTGAAAGCTATAGAATAAAACAACTATTTAGAGTTTTTTCTTACTGTAATACATGTTCAGGTTTGTATAAATACAAATTCCTTTCACATTCCACATAGCTCCATCACATAGGTAATCAACACACCTTATACGTATTTTATTAAAAGGCAACTAATCAAAGATATTAATAATTTCTATGTAAGCAAAATACCTGCAAATTTAGATAGCAGTATACATATAAACATTTGCATCATGAAAGATATTCCCAACCTTCGTCTAGTATTTCAGAGCTTAAGTTTGAGAAATGAAAGGTAGAAAAGCAAACAAATTTACCTTTTTTGGGGCCTTTTAATAAAGACATGAAAGAGAAGTCAATAAACTGAAAATTAAGGATAAAAAGACTAATTGCTTTGAGCAGTGTTGGAGCATTGCTTAAAGAATAGCTGCTTTGGGGCTGGAGAGATGGCCTAGGGGCTAAGAGCATTGACTGCTCTTGCAGAGGACCGGGGTTCGATCCCCAGCATGCACATGGCGGCTGAGAACCATCTGTAACTCCAAGTCCAGGAGAACTCCAGTTCCAGGGCACTGCATGACACGGGTGCACAAACCTACATGCAGACAGTACATTCATACACATAAAAATAAATTAATAAATAAAAAAGTTTTAAAAAAAGAATAGCTGCTTCATTAACCAACATGTTTACATTGCCATTTTCTTGAATATATATAAATAATATATGCTTTTTATTAACATACTAAGAAATTCAGAAAATTTATGAATTAAAATTTGAAAGTTTGGTATAAGTCACTGGAAATAGCCAATTATTTTTCTTTTTTTTATAGCTAATTATTGATATGATGTACTTTCCTGAATATTTCTCAGCATAAAGTAACATGTTGTTAAATTTGTATCCAGAAATATATTCCTACTATGCATGCTGGCTCAACAACTTTCTTCTTCCTGTTAAATATCCTCCTATTTTAGTGTTAATGACACCTAATTCCATCTTTTTTCAGAGGCTTTAGAGTAACCTCTTGGGTAGCTGTATTGTTATTCATGCAATTTCTTCTACATTCCAACTACTTTTCACTATTCCAACAATTTCACCATGGAAATGATTGCATGTTCATATATAACTCCTCTAGAATATATTTTTACAAATGTTACTGGCAGGGTTGGAGATATATGTCAGTGGCACAGAGCACATAAGTGAAGTCATAGTTGTGATCTCCAGCAGGACGCACTCTGCACGTGCGCTCATGCATACACACACACACACACACACACACACACACACAAAAAAAAAAAAGAATAGAAAAAAAAATATTGGTATACTCACTTCTCCAGTGTTCAATTAATTAATGTTCTCATCATTTTTCTACCAGAATTCCTTTCCAAATCCCTGTTCACCCTATAGGCAATGATGATCATTTTAATCCTCCCAATCTAATAGGAAAACTAACTCTCCTCATACAACAGAGCGCAATGCAAACAGAAGGCCAGGCAAGGCCTAGGTGTAGAGAATAAGAGACTTTAGAGTGCTTGTCATTAGATAGGACTCCTACATTAACGCTCACCCACCCACGGTTCAGGAACCATTGCGGAAGAGAGGATGAAAGATGGTAAGAGTCAGGGGTGGTATACAGCCATAAGGAAACAGTCTTCCAGGCCTCTGGGATCTTGCTTATATGAACTTGCAATGATGGTTACAACATGCACAAGACCCACGCTGACTCAATCAGACAAAAACCCAGCTTTGAACTGCAGAAATGGGTAGCAGGCCCCCAATCTTAGAACTATTGACAACTGATTACTGTGGGGTAAGAGAGAGTTGATCTTTAAGTGAGTGACTCTAGATAGGCTGACTAGACCCCAGTGGATGAACTTGCACTGAGGGACACCTGGGTACAAATGCTTGGCAGGATAAACCTTAGCAAATATGACAGAATGTGATGTCTGGTGTGGGGGGTGATGGAGGGCATGGATGAGGGAGGAGGTCTAAATTTGATTAAGATCTATTATATGAAATACAAACAACTCAATAAAATTATACGTAAAAAGAAAAACATCATTTATTTTATCTGTTTCTATAATAACGGAGGTTTGAAATATATAGGTTATAACTTTTCAATGAATGAAAAAGGTTTTATTGTTTCAATCTATTTTCCATCTGTGGCAAAATAACTGAAAGAGTGATATCAATTTAGATATCAAAATTCTCCCTATAGAATATCAGTTTTTAATAAAGTCTCTTGAGCCTTTATCAGTAAAAGCAAAAGGTGATGTAGCTTTCTCATCACATTATGTACCCATTTATCACACCAGCACCTTTGAATTTTGCTCAAGAAAAGGTCAGGGATATGAGAATCTCTGATATCTTCCAGGATTTAAGCCTCACTGAAGTAACCTTCTCTCACTTCAGTTAAAAAGCTTTTCAGAGTTCAAACACCTGGCATTACATTGACTCAGTCAAAGGGTTTTTGATAACCTTATTCTTCCATGAGATACCAGGTCTGTTTACATTGGTGTTTCACTCTTTAACTCAGTAATATTTTATGTGTTTCATTGTGTCAGAATGCTGTAGTTCAGTGTCTTTGAGCTCCAAAGATTTAGCATATTTGTTCTTGCAGAAGGAAATAAAATAAAATACAATTCAATGTCAATCATTTGTTTTAAGTTTGGTACTTCATTTCAAATAAAATAAATAGTATCATTTTTGTATGTTAGTTTTTCCATGTACTAAAAGGCATTTTCAAATAAGAAGCAAAGTTATGAAAAGAGATTATATGAAAACCATTATGGAAGCAACTCATCTGCATTGCTTAACAAATCAAAACAAATTTTCATTATAGATATTGAATATGGATACTAAAGTATGATAGGGTATTCTATAGTATTAAATGAAATCTAAAATGGCTAGGAAGATTTCATTGGCATGTGCCCTTTATATATTATAGATCTTCAAGTATAAATATATCTGCATATATTCATGTTTATCTGAAGTGCACATCATCACTTACAATGTTTATGCTTATGCAAATGTAAAATTGAAAGACCTTACTTCTGTAGAAATAATAGATCAAATATTTATAAATGTAGCAAAGACATTAAAGTCTCTGTAATTTTAAATTAACCCCTACTCATATTACTCATAATGCATATTCAAATGTGTTGGTTACTTAAGTTAAAAAATTCCCATTGATTTTTTCTTATATTTGATTTCTTTGAAATTATAGACCATTAGGTGGTTTATTTAAAGTGATTATAAAAGCCTTCAAAGTTCTATTTTCAAATTCTACTTCTGCTCAGTGTATGTTGAACTACAAAGTTATGTTGACCCAGGGGCCAGAGAGATGACTTGGAGGTTAAGAGCATCAGCTGCTCTCGCAGAGGACCCAGGTTTGGTTTCCAGCACCCACATGGTAGATAACAGCCATCCAGTTCCAGGGGAATCCAACACCCTCTTCTGACCTCTGCAAACATTGCACAACACAGGTGCATTACAAACATGAAGGCAATAGAATCATATAGATAAAATAAAAATATCAAAATAAAAAAAATCAAAATATTAAAAAATTATGGTACAAAATATGTTTACAAAACATGGCAGGCACAACCAAGAGCAGAGAGTCAAACTGCCCTCCATTCACACCTCTAGACCCATAAATGATGCAGCTTTGACATCTTATCAGAGAAGTCAGAAAGCTCTGCGAGAACTAGAGGAGGAGGAGGACCAGAGCCAAGCAGTGTCTTCTGGACTTGACAGGTCTGCAGCACTCATAAACTCACAGCAGCTGGGGCAGCCTGAGAGCAAGCCAGTCAACGGCTGCCGAGCATGGCAGACGGGCCCACAAGCCCCGACACATATCTGTCTATGACTTCTGGGGGAAGGAGAGTCAGTTTTATTTGGGGGGATGCCCCTAGTAAGTTGACCGTGCTCCAGCTGATGGCCCTAAACCCTAAGAAATGTGGGAGGCACAAATTGGGCCTGGAGGGTTATAAAAGCAAATACAAAAAGACAGGAACTTGGGAACAGGTGGGCAGGTGGGGCTGGTTAGGAGGAGTCAGGGGAGGACTTGGGGATGAATATGATCAAAGTACATTGTGTATGCCTGTGAAACTCTCAAAGGATAAAGAAAAAATATATGAACAAAATGTGTGTGTTCCAGAAATGGGAACATATTCAGACCCCCTTCATAACAACCACCCATAACTTCAATAAAGGGGATCCGATGCTCTCCTGTGACCTCTGTGGTCACTGCAGGACACAGGTGGACTTACATGCAAGCAACACATTCCTATAATAAGTAAAATATCTTTTAAAATATGCTTATATAAACGCGCATATAACAATGTATATGTATAAATGTACAAATAAGAATGTGTATACTTATGGTATATATGTGTATACATATGAATATATATATGTGTGTATATACATGAATATGTATATACACAAATATATAATGTTCATACATAAAAAGGTGTATATATGTGTATCTATATATCATGTGTACACATGTGTTAATAATAAAGGAACAATGATCATATGGGTAGCTCCCATGAAGCCCTTGAGACAGTATTTATTTACTATCCACCCAGGCCAGACACTTGGTGAGCATTCATATCTTAAATATGATGTCACTGAAGCAGTTGGAAAGCAGTGTGGAGAACCCTTAGAAGACTCAAAATGAGCTTGCCATTTGACCCAGTCATACCACTCCTGGGTATATACCCACAAGACTCATCTTACTGCAGAGATACATGCACAGCTATATTTATTGCAGCTCTGTTCACAATAACAAAAAGCTGGAACCAAACCAAATGCCCTTCAACTGATGAGTGGATAGAGAAAATGTGGTACATGTACACAATGGAATTCTATGCAGAGGTAAAGAAAGATAACATCATGAACTTTGCAGGTAAATGGATGGAGCTAGAAGACATCATGTTAAGTGAAGTAACACAATCCTAGAAAAACAAACAACAAATGGTATTCCTCATATGTGGATGCTAGTGCCAATAACCCAGTTACAAATATTTCTTGTGGAGAGAGATGCATATTAAAAGAACAACAACAGAAAGACTGCATCAGAAAACTGACTGAAATGGTGAATCGGGAAGGGTGGGAGGGATGGGAGAGGGACACGGGTATATATTCGATTAATGCATATTTAATTGATGTGAATTCAACAAGTATCCAGTTTTGCCCAGACTCTGTCTACAGGTTACATGGTGTTTTAGGACTTAGTAAAAGTAAATATGTGTATATTAAACAACATTTTTTTTTTCGGTTCTTAGCTTCCGCCTTTAACGGCTGTGCTATCCCCACAGCACGCAACATTGGTTTAAAGGCTCTGATAAATACGGTAATGCATCTGAGTTAATTGGAGAAAAAAATAAAATAAAATTGTCAAAATTTGGAGTGTTCGCCAGGACCAGGATTTGAACTGAGATCTGAGTTCCTGGATCTATCCACTCAAGTGTCTCTCTCCATTGTTCGACCCTTGACTTCTGCTCCTCATTTCCATGCTGAATGGACTGAATAGCTCATTTTCAGGGAGTTTCCCCTCTACATGAACTGCTGCTTTGCCAGGTTTCTGTAGAGTTCATCTTCTCACTTGTGAACTGTTTCAAAAATTACTTCCCCTCTGAGGCATTTTACAGACAAGTGCCTATCTCCTCTTCACAGAAAAACCTCTGCTGCTCTATTCTACCTAGCATTGCCCCCTAAACACTGACCTCTGGGTGTGTGTTACACATCTGGTTTATGCTTGGCTTCTTCTAAAGAGAACTTCAAGAGGGATTTTTATCTTTTCCTTAATAAGTGTACACCCAATTCCTGAAAAATGAAGGCATGTGGTGAGATGAGAAGCAAATATTTCAGGAAGAATGAGAATGATGCCTTTCAGTATTTACAGTTAGGCAAGTGTGCACACCACACGTGCACTTGTCCATTGTACTCCCTGCAATTCTGCAAAGTTGCTAGGATTACTTTTGACAGGAGGAATCAGTGAAGAATTCTGGATGACACTTGATTCACAAAAGAAAATAAAAAATAGTTCATTTGAAGTTAAAGATACATTTTAAGAAGGAGAGAATTCACGTCTGGTTCAGTAAACCCAGCCCTGTTCCCATGGCTGGGCAGATCATAGGTGCTACAGGAGAACCTACTACTGCCTTTTTTGCCAAACAAATGTCATTTCTAACTATATTCTAAGTTATCTCATAGATAAGTCTGAATACTCATAGATAAGTGTAGTTCTTATGCCTCAACAAGACACTTCTTTTTGCAACATATGGGGATTATTACAGAGATTTCCAATTGGTTAAAATGTTGAAATAGTGATTGTTGGTTGCCAACTGGTACACCTAACATGCAGCCCCTACACCTAACATACACCCTACATACACCCTACATCTAAGGTCATAGGAGATCATGGAAAAAGTGGAAGAAAAATTCTGAGAGCCAAAGGAACAGGGCATCTGCTCTTAGTGTCTTCTAGACATGACGGGGTGCTGCACCCATGAAATCTCAACAGCATAGGTTCTTGGATAAGACCTGCATGATATCAACACTAGATGACATGCTTGTGTGGACAGCAGAAATATCACAAAGTCCTGCCTGTAGATGAAGAGGCACACATGGATGGCTGCTGAGAGAGGGAGAATGAATGTTCCTGGACATGAGCTCCCTGGTAACTAGCCAATACCAAGTGGTCAGCCTGAAACACATGTTCATATGAATACCACTAAAGGGACTCAGTTGGTCATATTTCTACGTGTGTAGTGTATATATGTAGGGGTGTGTGGGTGACAATATGAAAGAAAAAGAACTCATGAATTGGAGATGCAGTGGGGTTATGAGAGGAGTTGGAAGAGGAAAGGGAGTGGTGGAAGTGATGTTAACATAGTATTCATATAGGAAATTCTAAAACAAGTAAAAAATTCCAATTAAAAATAGAATTCATAAGGAACCTGCTACTTGAGTAGAATTCCGTGTTGCCATGTAACTGAGATTGGTACTTGTAACTTTGGTGCGGTTTTCATACACTTGAGATTTCCAATCATCTCACTGACTTCTTCTTTTTCTTTTTTTTTTTTTTTTTGTTTATTTTTTTTTTGAGACAGGGTGGGTCTCCCTATAGCCCCAGCTGGCCTGGAACTCACTCTGTAGACCAGGCTGGCCTGGAACTCACAGAGATCCACCTGCCTCTGTCGAGTACTGGAATTAAAAGCGAGCACCACCATGCCCAACTTAAAGATGGTTCTTAGCCACCATGTGGGTGCTGGGAATCGAACCTGGGTCCTCTGTAAGAGCAGTCAGTGCTCTTAACCACTGAGCCATCTCTCCCGCCCCCTCACTGACTTCTTAACAGGAAAGCATTACGTAGTCTTCATTTAAAGAAATTTCGTATTTCAGACTTGATTCAAACACTGGAAAATTATGTGTGAGATGTGGTCTGAATGAATCATTAGATGCCAGAATCAAATCAGTTAAAATTGTCACTGTGAAAAGGTTTCCCTGTCCTTCCAGCTCCTGGGGTCCCCAGCTTCATCTCCTTACCAACTGGGATAGGATGAACTCTTGTCATCTTTGCTTGCTCCTCAGTGTTGAAGCCATATAAACCAACCACCGAGAAGAGAATGAAATTAATGCTAAATACAATTAGTTATATCCAGTGAAAACGAGTCAGGCTTCAATAATGATTAGAAACTTGCTCCTTGCACCAGGTTGCTGTTAATGACTTCCTACATTCTGTCTGTGTTTTCATGTAAAGTCCAAGATAGGCTGAGAACGGGCCTCGAGCTGTAGTGTACCTGTCCATGTGTCCTCAGTGCTGTGTCCTGTGAAGGAGGTGATGACGAACAGCTGAAATTAGATTATGCCTCATTATAAAACTGCCACGCAGTTAATGCTTATGAAGGAGTCTAAACAGGGCAAGAAGACTGCCTCTGTTAGAATGCTGGCGATTACGGAGTCACGCAAAAAACGTATTCAGGAGAATTAAGATGGGACTTCCTCCTTTGCTTCCTCCTCATAGCAAACAGTCTCACCTTGGGCTGCAGGTGGATGATCAGGATGTGAGGATTAGACTGAGATTCTTCTGTCAGAGCAAGATCTCTACTTCCCAACATCATTTGAGATAGGAGGAGAAGTTTTAATTTTCCTAGAATTTGATCAGGATTTACTCAAACTCATAGTAGACTAGAAAAGACATTAACCCAGCCATCCTCCCCAGCAGCTGCACTTATGGGATGCCTGGAATGGGGGTGTATGCAAGAGAAGCGATAACTGTGCTCACTCCATGAGATAGGTACTCTGCCCAAGGACCTGGGAGAAAGATGGTCTCAGGATTGTTCTGTTCTAGTCACTGTGGTGGTTACTATTCAATGTTAACTAACTAGATTTAAGATCACAAGGGTAATACATCAGGCTTTCCATGAGGGTGTTTACAGAAAGTTTAAATGAGGGGTGATGCAGCGTGAAAGGAGGCAGAGCCAAGGGGCCAGCTTCCTAGATACAATGAAGAAGAAGAATGCAGGCTAAGCAAAGACATTCATGTCTCTGCTTCCTGGCGACCGATGCATTCACAAGGCCCAGCCTCCTGTTCCCAGGCCTCCCGTCCCCCATGGTGGACTGTCCCCGCTCCGACCCCATGCTTCCTGATCCCACGTGTCTCTAGAGATCCATCTTTTGCTTTTCTGGATTATATCACACTAACATCCACTGTAATATTTTATCTCTATCTTTATTACTAATTTTCTGTCATTATTTCCATTTCCTTTGTCCTCTTATGAATTTTCTGTAATTAACCTTTTCTTTGTCGATTTTCAGTCCTTTTTTTTTTTTTCCAGTGCATTGAATTCTCCGACAGTGCATCCACTTTTAATTTCAGTATATTTTGTCATAGAATCAACCAGATACAATTTCCATTGTGGATCTTCTTTGGGATATGACATCAGATATTTGGAAATACATTGTGTTTTAGAAAGGTAATGCTTCTGTTTTGAAGTTGTGCATTTTTTTTTTATTTTAAAGGAGTATTTTCAAGTCTAAAGTTCTTTTATAGCCAGAGATCACTCAGCTTGTAACTATTTTTTCAGCTAATAATTTTTATTCAATTTTTTTTCTGAGATTTTCTTTGGTGTTTAAAGGTGATGCATATTGGAATATAAGTGCCAAAGAATATAGCCTCCATAACCGATGAACTCAGCTCTCATGCATAGACCTGGCTTTAATCTGAAACAGTGCCCATGCCCAGCTCAGCTACAATGATGTTTACTGTTGTCACTGGCAATTCCTGCCTTCCACTCTGCATCTTCCTTAGGCTTGAGGGGGGCCTTGTTGGTCTTCTAGGTCTTTCCTCTCCTTTCCTGAGTTACTCAAATTCTCCTTATAACACATTCTTTCCCTTGCCTATATTAATTTATTATTTATGCATTTTATATTTATTCTATTGGCAAATCCTTGATTTAATAAAGTTTATTCTGAATCCATATTCATGTCCTAGTTTAAAACCTATAAAGAATCTCAGTTTTAAGTTCCTCTCTAATTTTAAATGCTAATATCCAATGTTTTAGATACACCTTGATTCAGTGTTCTCAAATTTGTCATCGGCCCTGTTTTTTATTGTTTATATAGTCTATGCTGATTTAGATTTCCCAATGCAAGTACTAGACATCATTTTCTCTTCATCTCTTCCTTGTCCATTATAATCTCTACACAACGTACACTTCAGAGGCTATTTCACACACATGTGTGTGGCAATCATTTAAGGGCTTTGTCTAATATGTGTTTGTTCCCTTCCTTTTATTCAAATATATTTGCATCTAAAATTTTCCAGGTGGTGTTTCTCTGTAGCGTTTTGTGGAGGATATTCTAATATTTTTGGTGTCTGTGACTTGTTACTGCTGTTGTCCATATGAATATCACTGACATCTCAGTTTCAGTGTCGTACTCCTAAAATCTCAACCTGCAGGAGACAGAGATCAACGAATTGTTAGTTTAAGTCCAGTCTGAGCTACATAGCGATACCTTGTCTCAAGAAGAAATAAATCATTAGTAAATAATATAATTCTTTAAAGATTATGTGTCTTCTCATTTTCCAAGTTGATTTTATGCTTGTATGTGATTATAAAGATTTAAGATTTTTGACGACTTTACAGAAGGCAGAGTGGCTGGGAATGCAGTAAAAACTGAATCATTTCCCCCACTTCAGTTGGTGATATTTAAAGAAGACTGCTCTCTTTCTTTGTTATCTCAGTTCCTTGAGTTACTAAGTCTTTTGCTTATATTGTCTGCTAGTATCTCTCTTGATAAAATTTCTAGATGTGGTATTGATTGAGTTTTTGTTTGTATTTTCCTTTACTCAGCTTATGGAACTTTCCATACTGTCAAGTTTTTTGTTGTTGTTGTTTGTTTGTTTGTTTTTGTTTTTGTTAAAATTCCTAGCGCTTCACTGGTCATCAAACCAACACTTATACTCTAAAATTCGGAATTCCAATTGCACATGTCAATGCAAGCTTCAAAACCAGGCAAGACCCAGGTGAAAAGGAGCTGATTTACCCTCATTCTGGTGCAGGTAGGATGCTTGCAGAAGAGCACCTTTGTGTCAGCATCTGTCTGTTAGATCCTGAAGACACTCAGGCTTCACTCTTGTCTCTAGCTTCTTGTTAGTTGTAAAAACCACATATCCTAGGCTGTGTTAATGATACCACACATTAATTCCTTCCCACTGATCATGCCTTAAGTCTATTTAGACTTAATAACCACAATGACCTTCACAGCAGATTACCGCTACTGGTACACTAGTGGCTCTGTTATCTGGGAGATAATCAACAGTTATCTAATTGTATTAGAGACTTGATTACTACTGGATAAGGGGGAGTTTGCCTTACTTTAGATTTCTAGATGTGCTGACTACACTCCAGTGGATGAATTTGCACAGAAGTACATCTGGGTTCAAAACCTCTATTGGCTAAGACTTAACTTGGATGATATAACGTATGAGTTCTGATGGGGGGTTGGGGAATGGGGGGGCTAAGTTTTATTAGGAACTATTGTACAAAGTGTACAAATCCTCAATAAAATAAAAAATGTTGCTACTGTGCCAATAGAGATACTTTGCTGGGCTAGTCATTGCTGTGTTTGTAGGCTTTACAGGTGGGAAGAGCCATTGATTGCTTCTGATACTACAAGAGCTAGTCTCCTGGAGGAGGCTTCCAGGTCAGTTTTAGCTCAACTTCTCCAAGTTCTGTGTCCAAAGTATGTCATATCCTCAGCAACAGGGTCTTACCTTCAAGTTTTGGTGAGGCCATAAAGGGATGTGACAATATATTATAAATGTGTATCCTTGTATTTACTGACATCTATGCCTCTCACCATTCATTATAGCCCCACAGAGGTCACTAGGAAGTGTGTCCACAGCCCCACAGACATCATTAGGAAGTATGTCCATAGGTCTCTAAGATTTTTATCTACAACATTTTGTTCCTTCAAAAATAAAGGATCTGAGTTCAAATGAGACTGTCCAGAGAAACTGACTGCTGATCACTAAAATGCAGACCCATTACATTCTGAATATCATGAAAGGATAAAGGAAAGCAAGAATTTTTTCCAGATTTTGAGAGCTCTGTCTATGTACTGGTTCTGAAATCTGAACTCTGGTAGGTGGTCAGAGCTCTAGGTCAAGGTGAATACATGAGAGTAACTGCTTTCTCAAGAACTTCCAGGAGAAAAGGAACACATCACATTGGGTGAATCTGTATTCTGTGGTGAGAAGAACTTGCTTCTTGTTTGAAAGTGTCTTGGCTCAGGGGGAAACCACAAATTGGTTTAAATTTAAAACCATGAATCCGTTTGATATTATTTTTGTTTAAGATAATATTAAACTATTTTTAAGCAGATTTATTTCAACTTTTCCTTGGAAATATATCCTGAAGTTTTCTGACAGATACAAAGATGGATATTTGTTAAAATAATATATAAACATGTTACCTGATATGTGTGATGCTCCCAGGCAGTATTTTATAGACATATGTAAATGTACATCTGTGTATGCACTTTGCACACATAGGTGTGTGACAGTGTATGTAATGCCTTTATCAATTCCTATCATACATCCAGTGCACATGTATATATGCATTGGCATATTTAACATGTGTAGCTATACTAAATTTTTAAATATACGAATTCAGATGCCTACAAATATTTAATATCACTGAGTTTTAACTCTACCCAAAGTTAAACTTTTGGAAGAAACTTCTCAGATATTTTCTCTGTTTTATGAATGCAAGAGTTGGAAGCAAAATTAGAGATAATCTACTTTTATTCTCCTTATTTAAAAAAAACACCAATGAATAAAAAGCCAGCAATAAAATATTCATCTCAGGACTTCTATAACTATGCTGTAGGTCTCCTCTACATACTAAAATATAAAGGATAAAGCCATGAAATTTAACAAAGCAAAACTTTTGTTTTGTTTATTGTTAACTCAGAGTTTAAAAGATTGATTACAACAGATTTAATTACTTTATATTTGACTAGACCAACTTGTATCTATTTAGGAAACAAAATTGATTAGTTTGAGAATGTCTTTTCTGCAATGCAGCTGCATTACGTGGCAAAATCAATTGAATCAACTGCACATAATTCACATTAAGTGCTTTTTAAAAGTAGATTTAGCAGTCTTCGTTTTTGATTTGTTTACTTTTATTTTATGTGTGTGAGTGTTTTGTCTGCATGTATGTAAGTGCACTTGTGCATGCAAAACAGAGGCTGGAAGAGGTCATCTGATCATTGGAATCTGGAGTTGCAGATGGTTCTTAGCTGCCACTGGGTGTTGGGAACTGTACCTGGGTCCTCTGGAAGAGCAGCCAGTGCTCTTAATCCCAGAGCATCCCTCCAGCACCAGCATGGCATTCTTACCTACGAGTTTGCATTATATTGACTTCTTCCAATAATGATTCTCTTGAAATAAATATATAAATAATAGTAAATTTAGAAGTTTTTAGTATTTTTTTCTATTATAAGTTATGACTGTGGACTCCACAATGAGAGTTGTTAGGCTTAGTTTTCGATAGAGTTGAGTCTATCAGTATTTTGTGCCTTGGCTGGGTCTGTGGGAAAATCTTAGCATGAGTCTGAGTATAAAATGAGGTGGACATACAGAGATCTAGAAAGAGTGCCCAAGACACAATTAGGTGCCACTGAGTCAGCTATTACTGCTCCTTTGCTGGTGACCCAATTCTTACTGACACTCTAGTAACCCAGATAGTAGAATCTTTAGATGGCTTGTTCTGCCTGATAAATCATAGTAGATGTGTCTGTATTGAATTATTTAGGCAGTTCGGATTTACAGGAAAATTAAACTGACGGAGAACTGAATAACTAAAACCAAATAGTACTGCTTACAGATGGAAATTTAGTTCTTGGTATTGCTAGGACTTAGAAAATTGTATCCCAAAATATAGTGCTTTGGCTTACTGAGTACTTGGTCTAAAGGAGACTGGGTGACCTCAGAAGCTAAGTCTTTCTGAGATCCTCTCCTTCGTCTTCCACACTTCTTTCAACAGTCATAGAGACTAGCACCCCTCTCTGAAGCAAGACATCTTAGATCATGCTCCTTTTTCTCCTCAGAACATCTACAGGGTAAAGGGCTCTACTTTAGTCTCAGGAGGACGGAGTGCTATACATTCCAGAGATTTGGAAGAATGAATTAATGAGTCTCCCTGTCCTTAACCTCAGTCTGTTACTGAGACCTCATCCTTCAGCTCCATTCTGTATCAAACCAACGCCCAAGAAAAGATAGCTTTAGATCTTCATGTCTGAAAGCTCATGCACCAAATAAAATTGATTAAATGACTCTTTTGCACTTTTCTCTTGTTAACCTACCATGGACCTATGATGTCTGAGGAATGATATCACACTATTTCCCTGCAGTCAAAATACAAACATGATACTGTGCTTCTGAAAGCTCCTCTCATTTTCCAGGTATGTATTACCCAGTACCCAAAGGAGACCTACAGAGGAACCAACGGCACTATTAGCTCTTCAAGTTACTTAAACTTGAGTGTTTAGTGAGGTCAAAGGCTACTAAAGCAAAAATAGCAAAACCAGAAATGACTGGCCTCTCCAAATCATTCTCTGAAATATTGCATAACTGGTCTGTTAATAAATAGTGAAACTTCTATTTAAGTAATTAGATCAGATCAGGGTATTCTCTTGTTCTGTGACTGTTCCTAGCAAGGAAAGAAATACACTCATGATTTTAAGTTTGGAAATTCTACAAGGAGAGACTCTGTGATTGACAGTGACACTGAGACCACATGTTTGCCTTTGCACCTTATGTGGTGCCTCACCAGCACTGCTCATTCCGTCTCTTCCCTATTTTGTAGCTGCCATGCAAGTTCCATGATTTGGGCCACCCATGAGTGACAGTTAAGTTGGGTCGATTAGGGAAGGTCTGTGTTTCCTCAAGGTTCCTGGTTTAGAAATGGGCCCTAAGCTATATCCCAAGATTTGTTCTCCTGATCACAGCACAAGTGACCTCATTTATTTTTGTTAAGAAAGTCAGACACAGAAAATATATGACTGAGATATGCCCAGTCCTGAGTGACACATCTACAGTTGAATCTCTAGAACTCTTAGCTCATGGAACAAAGTGGAGCCAGGGTTAGAAAGAAAATTAATGCATCCCTCAACCCTCGCCAGTGAAGCTTCCTTATACAACAAAGTGCGATGCACACAGAAGGCCACACCTGACCAAGTTTTAGATAATAAGAGATTGCAGAGGATGTGTTCCTGTGTAAGACTCCTCACCCACCCATGGCTCAGGGATCATTGCAGAAGAGGGGGCAGAGAGATTGTAAGGGTTACGGCTGGTTCATGAACACAGGGGAGAAGATTTCAGGCCACAGGAAGCTTGCACATGTGAACTTTGGGCGATGGTGGCATCGAGGACTCATACCAAGTCAATTACATAAGGATCCAGAGGGGAGGCAAGAAATGGATAGTGGGCCAGCCCCAGCTTGGGAAATATTGAAGACTGATTGTTACTGGGTGTGGGAGAGTATACCTCATTTATTATTTCAAGGTGGGCTGACAAGACTGCAATGGATGAATTTTCACCTAAAGATACCTGGGTGCAAATCCTTGAGCAGGTCAGAATACATGAGGTCTGGTGAGGGATTGGAGGGGCACTGATTGGGGAAGGGGTCTAAACATGACTGAGAACTTTGCAATGAAACCAAAAGCTTAATAAAAAGTAGAAGAACCCCAGAAGGTCATTATGGAGAAAGTTGAAGAAGGGAAATCATTCTTTTTCTGTTGGATGTTGTCAAGTAAGCATTGAGCTGAGCATCCTTCTACTGTGAGAAAAGCCATTTGATGATGAATCCAGTACTCTGCTTAAGGTCAAGATGAAACCATATGTAATCATTGTTCTTGAATGTATTTCTTTTTTTTTTTTTTTGTAGGTCTTCTTTATTTTTTTTCCAAATTTTTTTCAAAGGCAATTTTTATTGAACCTTTGTTCATTTCATACAAAATTTCCAATCAAATCTAGACCCGTGTCCCCTTCCTTACCCCCCCCACCAGAGCTCATGCATTCTGCCAATCATGCTTTTCATCTTTTTCTCAGTCTCTTTTAAAATTTTCAATGCAGAAGTTTACTGTTATGAGCAGAAGTTCACCATTTCAGTCAGTTCTTTGACCCAGTCTTGTTGTTGTTGTTGTTGTTATTCCTTCCAATTTGCATCACTCCAAAATATGCATATATGCATGCCACATAGAGCATCTTCAGCTTATGACTTTTTTCTTTATTAGGCTGAAAGATGTCATGTTTAAAGGCTCCTCCTTGGCAAGCCCAAAGCACCATCAGTTCTGCCCTTGTGCTCCACACTGGGATTTTCCCTTCCCATGGTTCCTTGAATATATTTCATCTTAAGGAAATGACAATCCAGTGAGTCCTTTGTCTCTGCCTTTTGAGTACATCTGGAATCTGACCACCAGCTCTAACGAAGCTCCTGTCACCATCATCTCTAGTGACTGCAGCAGTCTTCCAACCAGAAACAGCTGCTGCTTCTCCTGGTCTGGCTTTGCCCATTCTCAGCACAGCAGCAGAGAGAAGTGCAGACTCTTCCCTCTTCTTGGCTTAGCAACAACTAGTAACTCCCTATCCTATTCAGAGTAAAGCCATGGGCTCCTTGTGCTCCAAACAACATCCTCTCTTGACCCTATCTCTACCTTAACCATCCCTCCCTCTGCTCAGGCCAAGCAGTTTCCATTCTGTACCACAGCATCCCAGACTCTCTCACCTGGTGCTTCTAACTAGTTTTTGCCTTTGGTGGGAATGCAGTTCTATTAGATTCTCAGGAGCCCTCCCCTAATTGCTTCTGTGTCTTTATTAAAAATGCTGTTTTGTCAGTGAACCCCATCAGCCCAAACTATCATAAGCCCTCTTTCCTACTCCCAAACATGCATATCCAAGCACTGCTTGACTCCTTTTCAGATGAATTTTTTTTGCTACAATATTATTATCATGTAAATTAGTATCTTTTATTTACTAAATTTTTGTCTTCCCTAATTCCAGGAATGTTTCTGCTTGCTTTGTTGTTATAGCTTAAGAAACAGTAACAGTCAGGACTCATCAAACTTTTTGTTTAGTGGCTCATAAATCTTTGAGTGAAATTATGCCTAACTTAAGTAATAATGGTTGTAGGTCCGCTATAAATGTCTGATAGATTTCTACTGTAAATCCATGTGGGCCTGGGCTTTTGTTAGTTGGGAGGTTTTGTATTACTGTTTTAATTTTTCTCATATGTTATGGGTCTGTTTAAACTGTTGACCTCTTCTTGGTTAAGCTTTGTCCCATAATTTCAGATGTTCATCCATTTCTTTAAGGTTACAAATTTAGTACAGTATATATTTTTAAAGTATTTCACATAATGTTCTGGATCTAATTTTGTTGATTTGGAGTTGCTCTTTTTCTTTTGGTTACCTGATTTAAGGGTCTGACTATCTCATTTATCCTTTCAAAGGACCAGCTCTTGGACTCATTGATTCTTTGTATTGTTTTCTTTGTTTCTATTTCATTAATCTCTACTCTGACTTTTGTTATTTCTTCTTGTCTGTTGGGTTTGGGATTCTCTTGTTGTTGTCTTTCGACTGTTTTTAGCTGCAGATTTAACTTAATTATTTGTCACCCTATTAGGACTGCTTTTAAATTGTCCCATAGGGGGGCTGGAGAGATAGCCTAGTGGTTAAGAGCGCCGACTGCTCTTGCAGAGGACCCGGGTTCGATCCCCAGCACCCATATGGCGGCTGAAAACCTTCTGTAACTCCAATTCCAAGAGAACTGCAGTTCCGGGGAATCCGACACCCTCTTCTGACCTCTGCGGCATTGCATGACATGGGTGCACAAACCCACATGCAGACAGTACATTCATACACATAGAAAATAAATAAATAAAATTAAAAAAAATTTTAAAAATTGTCCCATAGGTTTTGTTGTGTTACACTGTCATTTTGTTTAATCCCAGGAATACTTTTATTTCTTTCTTAATTTCTCCTTTTACCCATTTATTGTTTAGGAGTGTGTTGCTTAATCTCCATGAGTTCCTGTATTTACTAGGGCTTCTTCTGATGTTGATATTAAACTTTATTACATTGCCTTCTGATAGAATCCAGGGAATTATTTCAATTTTTTTTACTTGCTGAGGTTTGTTCTGTGTCCCAATATGCGGTTAATTTTGGAAAATGTTCCATCGGGTGTTGACTAGAAAACATATTCTTTGTTGTTTGGGTAAAATACTTGGTAGATATCTGTTCAGTCCATTTGGTGTATTGTATTGTTCAGTTCAGATGTACCTCTGTTTATTCTTTGTCCAGTTGACTTGTCTAATGGACACAGTGGGGTATTGAAGTCCCCTGCTACTAGTGTGTTGGAGTTAACTTGTGCCTTAAAGTCCTGTAGAATTGTGTTTATGAAGTTCAGAGCACTAGAGTTTGGTGCTTATAAAGTCATGATTGTGATATCTTGGTTAATTGTTCTTTTGGTAAGAATGAAGTGACCCTCTTCACGTATTCTGATTAGTTTTATTTTAAAGTCTATTTTATCTGATATTTGAATAGCGACTCATGGTTGTTTCTTAGTGCCATTTGCTTGGAATATTTTTTCCATCCTTTCACCTTAAGATAGGGTCTGTCCTTGAAGGTGAGAGGGTTTCTTGCCAACAACAAAACGTTGAATTTTTTTCTTAATCCATTCTAATAGACTATACATTTTAGTTGGAGAATTAAGTCCATTGATATTTAAAGTTATTATTGAGAGATTTTTATTCCTTTCCATCATTTTGGCTTCTGGTGCATTCTTGTTCTAGGTTTGTAATTCCACAATAGTACCTTCATTAAGTATTTTCTGTTGCTGGTTGGATACAGTTATTCCTACCTACCACTCTTTGTATGCTTCAAGTATTCTCTGAAGGACTGGCTTTCCGGACAAGAATTCTTTCAGCCTACTTACGTCATGAAAGATTTTCCTTTCTCCTTCAAATATAATAGATATTTTTGCTGGATAAAGTATTCTAGGTTGACATTTATAGTCATTTAGAACTGGGAATACTATGGGCCAAGTTCTTCTGGCTTTCATTGTTTGCACTGAAAAATCAACTAATTCTGATAGGTTTTCCTTTATATGTGACTTCTTGTTTTTCTTTTGCAGCTTTCAGTATTCTCTCTTTGTTTTGAACCCAGTGTTTTTACTATGATATGGTGTGGGGAATTTCTTTTCTGATTCTATTTGGTGTTCTACGTGCTTCTTGTATTTGTATGGGTATGTCTTTCTTTAATTTGAGAAAACTTTCTTCTATAATCCTGTTGAAGATATGGTCAATACCTTTATCCTGGGATTCTTCTCCTTCCTCTGTACCTATGATGGGTAGGTTTGATCTTTTCATGGTGTCCCACAGTTCCTGGTTATTGCATTCTTTTTTTTTTTTTTAATTTTTTCATAAACTTTGAGCATTCCAGTTCTATATTGTCTTTCAGTCTTGCTAATCTATTTTCTACTTCATCCATTCTGTTACTGAGGCTTTCTCCCATCCTTTCTAAATCGTTTGTTGAGTATTCCACTTCCTTTTCCATTTCAGCCTGAATATTCCTGTATCTTTTGTGAATTCATTCCGCAGTTTATCATTATCATCTTTTTACTTTATCCCTATCTTCTTTTAATACTTTCATTTGTTTGTATGTGCATTAAGTTATTTCAATTCTTTGATTTTTTTTACCATGTTTATGATATAAAGAAATTCTTTATACATATGCTGATACTGTGCAGTTTATGCAAGAGCTGTGAACATCTAGCATCTATGGATTTGGTTAGCAGAAGCAGGAGAGGAATATGGGGAATGGTGAGGGTCCACTTTGTGCCACAGTCAGAGAGTGAGAGTAAGGGACAGTTGTGTACCATAATTAGAAGGGGGCAGTAAGGGACAGCTGCATGCCACAGTTACAGGGGACAGTAAGGGACAGCTGTGTGCCATAGTTACAGGGGACAGGAAGGGACAGCTGTGTGCCACAGTTACAGGGGACAGGAAGGGACAGCTGTGTGCCACAGTTACAGGGGACAGTAGGGGACAGCTGTGTGCCACAGTTACAGGGGACAGGAAGGGATGGCTATGTACCACAGTTATAGGGGACAGCAAGGGACAGCTGTGTTCCAAAGTTATAGGAGACAGGAAAAAAATGGCTGTGTGAAACAGTTACAGAGGACAGTAAGGGACAGCTATGGGCTAGGACTTCATTCATGTTCATTATCTGCTCCATTGTTGTGTCTATTTGAGTTTGTACATTTGCAAGTTGGACTCATCAATCTTAGCAGAGCTGCTCCTGATGACATGCTGTTTCCAAGTATCCCTCTGCCAGGAAGCCTGCATCAACCAGAGAAGCAGAGTCAACTTACACCCTATTTTTAGTTTAGATTTCCTCTCCTATCACCTTTTCTATTGCTTAGAAAATATAATCTTCACTTTTAATCCAAGTTAAAAGGCATGCAGTTCAATAACCTCTGCTAAAATGGCAGTATACCAACATGAAGAAATGAGGCCACAGATGTGTCTGATGCCCACAGGCTGCATGCAAAGCCGCCAGTGCCACATGGCCTTGGATCCTGAAGCTGGGCCCATGTGCTCCTGAACTGAACCAAGTGATCAGCTGAGAAGCTTTCACTTCAGCCCCGAAGATCTTCCACAACAAGAGGGGACAGGGGAAGGAGAGAAGGATTCCTAGAGTGCTGGCAAGCACCATATGGTGCTTACCTCCGTAAAGCTTTCGGCCCACAGGAGGAAGGCCTGTTTCCTGTGACACTTTAGTAAGCCTGGGTAGAGCCACTGTTGCCCAGAACATGGGAACTCTGACTAGGTGATTAGAGAAAGCACCTGCCAACTTGTCTCTATCCATAAGGGAGGGAAACCAGAGTTGGGATAAAGGAAAAGAACTCTGTCCTCTGCCCTCTGCCCTCATTAGCCAGCCCTTAACCATTACTTCTGGGAGACAGACCCAAGGCAGGGCTGAGGAGCCCTTTACCAGGAGGAAGATTTTTGTTACTTAAGTCAGGATGTTGCAGTCACCATACTGGAGACTAAAAAGTTTCAAAGAGTGCTGCTTTGTTGCCCAAGAATAACTCGATATAGTTATTTTACCTACTACAGATGCTACAAAAAAATAAATAACAAAGTGGCATACAATATTTGAAAGATCAATGGAAACATTGACTTGTTTCAAATCATTGAAAATTCACTGATTGTAGTTATCCTTACACTAAATGACAGCTGTGTCCAGCATCTGTTTCCATGTTCACTCATTTCCTAGAAGGGAACTAACTGCTTTCCAGTTTTCAGCAGCTTCTTTCCAGTATTTTTTTTTATTTTTATTTTTATTATTTTTATTTATTTCCGTATGTGTATGAATGTACTGTCTGCATGCAAGTTTGTGCACCCGTGTCGTGCAATGCCACGGAGGTCAGAAGAGGGTGTCGGATTCCCCTGGAACTGGAGTTCTCCTGGAATTGGAGTTTCAGACGGTTCTCGGCTGCCATGTGGGTGCTGGGGATCGAACCCGGGTCCTCTGTAAGAGCGGTCAGCGTTCTTAACCGCTAGGCCATCTCTCCAGCCCATCTTTCCAGTATTTTTATACATTGTTCTCAACATTATGCTTTTCTTGACCTATGCTGATTCATTCTGACAGAATTTATTAAACATTATATCATAAAAAAAGTGCTTCGTTTTGTGGTCATGGTGGTGCACACTGTTGTCAATCCCCTGGGCCTGCCTGGGAATTTCGTAGTCTGACCATGAACAAAAGGGGGTGAGAGGCACAGAGTGAAGATGCAGACCCTGGGAGTAAGGTGAACGCAGGCAGAAGGCAAGCTGCGGTGACCTCGTTTACTGGGGGCAAGGTTAGGGTTTATGTACTGTTCACATTCTGCTCTCCTCTTACTGCAGTCATCGTGTCGCCTTGTGATTGGCCCAGGTCTGCAACTCAGCTGCTTATATGCTTGGTGGCCTGTCTGGGGCAGGTTAGATTGATGATGAACAACCTCTGCACAGGAACATTGTGTAATTCTCAGCATACTGGCTACTACATTTCCACCCTTTGTATTTTATTTTGCATGAGGAGCGGTCCAAGTGGGAGTTCAGGTGCTATGTCCAAACCTTATTGCCCCACCTCTGGCATTCTGACATTTTGACTGTGCCTGCCTTAGGTTGCCCTGGTTTGCAGGGCCTTACCTGTCATTGACTAAGCAGACACTGAGGAAAGAGGCCAGGAGCAGTACAGCCGAGGGGAGAGATAAGCTCATTCCCATGAATTGTGGATTGATGAGAGCCAGACGTGAATCACCTCATCGGGAGGGGCATGGGCAGAGTCTCTATTGACCACTGCTGAGAGGACCTGGGCCATCATTTTGTTGACCTGGCATTGGCTGCAGGCAAAGTGAAACAGACACCTGAAGATAAAAAGGCAGAGAAGGGCCAGGAGGTAGAGGACGCCCCAGGGGACCAATGTAGCAGGATCAAAAATGGACTTTAGCTTAGGCCACACCTGAGAAACAAAGCTAGTATCAAAGGCTATGACTTTGGGGCAGATAGAGTTAAGGTAGACAATTTGAGAACCAAAGGTCAAGGTGTAGTTAATAAACTGTGACCAGGGGCCTTTAATAATGTCACCAAGTTCACAATGTTTACATGTAATATTGAGGACTTGGTAGGGGGCCAGGCAGAATGAGGAAAACCTGGGGTTGCAACTCATTTCTCCCTCTCATTATGTGACCTTCAAATCCTTGAAGGACGTTCACAAGAGTCAACCACAGTTGCTGTTTCCAAGATGGAATGATCTCTGCTTGGGGGGGGGGGTTATTAGGTCCTTAGTACCATGATTTTAATGGAATTTACCTACTGGTCAATAAATCTGACAAGTGAGTTAAGGATGCATGAGACACAAATCAGAGCAACCAGATTTAGGGGGGTCTTGACCCTAAACTGCCTAGCCAATTTTTAGCTCCTACTTTTATCACATTACCCTCTGAGGAGGTTACCCCAATTGCCAAGAGGGAATTGGGGCACCAACCATTCTGACTTCTTCCATGCTGAAAAGGGGTGTAGGAGTGGTGACTGGGGTACCCCTGCTCAGTGGATCTATCTAAAAGACTCCCAGAAGTATAGTTATGGAGAGAACAAAATCCTTGAGCAGTGCCTGTGAAGGCATGAGTAGCTAGGTACATTTTTAAGGCAGGGAACCAAGAGAGGAACAGGGTGAATTAAATGTCCAACTTACAAGTCCTTTAGAACTACTCAATGAGCAGTTCTGCAGCATCCATTATTGGGCTTCTCCTTTTGTTCATTTGGTCATGGTGTCTGGACTCAGGATCTGCTTTCCAAGAAATTTTGATAGTCAAGGTGTGAGTTTTCCCTTAGATAGTTGCTTAAAGAGAAAGAGGAAACTTTATTATTTGGTAACAACTGATCTCATATGACTTTAAATGACTTAAAATCTAGTATTTGGAGGCACAAGCTCTCAGACTTTACAGGGAATATAATGATTACTTATCTCTTGGTTATACTTTTCTTTTGGGTGTTTAAGTCCATACAGTTAGCCCAGATTAACGAACTTTTGTTTTCTCAAGCTCAGTCGAGGATCTTGTCCTCAGGGGCCACTGAGTGGGGAGAGGCCTCTGACTCCTCTCAGCTATTACCGGTTCCATCCACTGGAGGACAAAGTCAGGTCATGCAGGACCAGGCTTCCCTTTTGAAGCATGAAGAGACATTCCTCTTTATAGACTGGTCACTGGCTAGAGTCCTGTTAGTGGATCTCCAAGACCTCCCTGCCCAGGTGGACTGGTGACTCACAATTGCAGGACATTTCAGGAGATGCCCCCAGACATAGTCCGCTGGGACCTAGTTGACCTCAGAGGGCAAGAAACAAAGTTGTTCCTTAAGTCCCTTGGCCAAATTGGTATGGGCATTATGTATGGTTGTTATCCATCCAGAAAGGCTAAGTTACACCGGTCTAATACTTTTAATTACTGTATAATATTTTAGATAAGGCTTGGACAAAAGTTCAAGCAGCCTTGTATAATACTGACTGGAGGAGGGACTTAACACCATATGTTAAGCAGGCCTAACCCACAAGATCAAATTAAACAATTTCAGGCTTATTTTAAATATAAACAGTTCACTACAATTACTACAAATGGGAACAATCTTTTTCTTTTTCAGACCCCTTATCCTGATTTATAGTTTTCACAGAAAGACAGGAGTTGTAAGACATACTGGAAGACAGGAAATAAACTGATAAGGATTACCAAGCTCTTCCAAACTGGCTCCTCCTGGACTGCATGTAGGTGGTTCAGGGAGATAGAACCTAGCTTTTTGAGCCAAATTATCTGGTTAGGTCAAAGGAAATATCGAAAGCAACTCTTGCAACAAACATAAAGTACATTTTCAGTAGCCATAGGTAACCCACTATTTGTCTGTGTCCATTTAATCCAAACCTGTAATGGGGAGTCAGGTTCAAGCCAGGAGTGGAATGAAAATTAACTCTGTATATTCAAAATCCTATTCAGACCTCTAGAAAACTAGCTTGAGTGTTTATATCAATTTAATACAGGTATCTTATTTTACTATACTTTGAAGTGCCTGTGACATGCATATAAAGGCCGGAAAAAACTGAACACTCTTAAACAAACCTTGACTAGATATACATTTCTATTCTTAAACTAGTTGACTGAACCTTAGAAAATTAAGCTTATTTATATAGTGTCCTTTTTACCTGTCACAGCAAACCTCCTCAGACTTTTATCACTTGCATAGACTTTCTTACTATCTTCACATCCTTACTAAAAATACCTTTTTAACATTTTCCACCTTTTTATATCCTTTTTAATATCATGAGACATAACATTCATAAACAGATTAATCCTTAATTGTGCAGATTTACTAAGTAATTAATATTTATTTCCCATGTAAGAAGATGGGACAGTTATTTCAAATATACTAGTATAAACTGTGAGATGTTCATGCCAGCTTGGGAGCAGGTTTTGAACGACCAATTTTCTTTGAGTGCTTAGGGGTATTTTACCTAGGCCTGGCAAATGTCCCCACATGTGTAACATGTGAAAATAAGTTGCACCCTAGGACAGAAGTGATCATTCCTTAAAATGGTCATTCCTTATATTTTAAGGACCAAGGATCATAGTGTAACTTAGCAGTTTTAGCTCCCATCACAGTTTACTTGTGAATCAACTTAATATCAGGTAAACCATTAGCATTAGATGTGAGCCTATTCATTTAAACAGCCCCATAAAACAAATATCATGTTGAACTAATTTCAAACCCAAAACTTCAACACCTTGATGAAAACTATAAATCAGAGATGAAAACTTAAATCAGAGTAAAATATGACTCTTAAGTTTATAGCAGTCAACATAACAACACTTTAACCTTCACAGTTTATACAGAACTGAGGTCGTCTAGCTGGGAGGTAAATTTTCTTATTTTTAATTTAGGATTATTTGGATTCTTGGGTCAGTTATTTGTTTCTGACTCAGAAATTCTACAGTAATGATCTTTATGTTTTTAAAACCATCTGGGTAGATTTTTGTAAACACATGTTTTAACCAAGGTTCTGCTCATGAAGCGGCCTGCTTCTCACAGCTACTGACAGGCACCCTACTGGGTCATTAGAGACAAGGGAGGTCACTTTCCCAGATAAGCCTGGGGGAGTCTGGAGCAGAGTCTAGTGTGAGGCCCTTGAGCCCCTACTGTATGGCCTGTCACAGCCATTGGTCTCCAATTTGTACAGCTTGACAAGATAGCTCTGTATTGGATGAAAAGCATTAGGAAAATCACCTAGAAATCTGAGGATAGATATATGTCTTCTGGAGAGATCTCTCTAAACCCCCAAAACTGGCTTGTGGCTTGCATTGTCTCTCTCCTTTCTAAGTAAATCAATGATCAACTAGGTAACTTCAAAGTACAAACATTCATCAGCAGTCTAAAATTAGGTTTGGGCAGTGCTGGCTCTGGTGAGCCTCTGGGAGAATCCAGCTCTCTGCTGGTAGTGCCTGGTCTACTCAGCTTGTAGCTGTGCCACTGCACTGCCTAGCTCATAGAGATCTCTGTGTTTCTGTGGGTTTAGGGTCCATTCTAATCTTAACAATTACTCTAGTTACAACTGAAGCTGGGCCACATTATGAGGCTCTAAGTGGGTATGAACCTTGAAATGACACATTTGACCCACCTCAGAGCAGTGGTCACCAGAGCAGTCAGGGTGCTGTTAGTAAATATCCCTAACTGGGTTTCCAACTTAATAAGAGATGGAAATTGAGATGGGCCAAATAAACTCCACTTTTAAACCTTGGCTGTGCTGGGATTGAAGGGATGCTAGGATTAAAGGTGTGACCCAACACACCTGGCTGGGGAACTTCCAGGAGTGACCCGACCAGCAGGACATCAGTTCAAACCCAGGGAGGTATGTTTGCTTCCTATGAGGAGGAAGGGGGAGGAGGGGAACAGATAGGAAACACAATAGCTATCCCATTAGCTATCCCAGGCTGCCCTCTCCCACCCCTGGAGCCAAGAAACAAGGCTGACCCAGGCCATTCTGGTATAAGTTCTCCACCCAAACCAGATTAAGAAATGCACATACCTCGGTCTCCCTAGTGCTGGGAGAGAGTTTGGAAAGAAAAAAAAAAAATAAGAGATTTTTTTTTTTAATTTTTTATATATATATAGATATAGCTATATATAGTGGTACCAGGGTTACACCATTAAAATATTTATATTTCTGATTAGGCATGTCAGAATAAGATTTCACTAAGTATGAGGGCTTAAGGCACTTACACCCTCCAAAGAAGTTCTTAACCATAAGCTGAACTGAGGTTCCATCGTTTTAGAAAGACTCAAACACACATTCAAAACATCAGGAGCCTGGGGTGAGAGAGCTGCTCTAACATCTTAAAGTGATCACAATAATTTTATATAATGCCTTCAACCAAATGGAGACTAAAAGCATGGAGTGAAGTACAGTTTTCATGAGTTTGATTCACCCAGTTCTCTGAGACAAACTCTTCCACCACACAAACACACAGCACACAGGCAGGACTGCCAGCCATATCAGCAAGGAGGGCACAGACCCAGAGAGGTCCCTTTTCCTCCCATGAGGAAGAAGGAAGGAGGGAAATAGGCTCGAAAATTCCTGCAGAAACATAACAGAGCCCAAAAGCTGTTCTAGGCTGCTTTCCCTCACCCCTTGGAGGCAAGAGCCTATAATGCACCCCTGGAACCCATGCAACACCCAGACTGATCCAGGTGCCAGAACCCCAAATGGGTCTCTAGCAGAGACCGGAAGGTTGCCACATGGGCACTCCAGAGAGCTCAGAGATTCCCCAAGCTCTAAAGACCTCCCAAGCCAGACTAGAATTCCTGACTAACTGCTGATGAAAATTTTACTAGGTAGTAAAAGGTAGTTTATCACTGGTCCTTTGAGACAGAGTTTTCGTGTAGCAGCTGAGTGGAAACTCACCAAAGCAGACCAGATGGGCAGACCTTGAGCTCACAAAGAACTGCTTGCCTCAGCCTCCCAAGGACTGGGATTAAAGGTTTGTGCTAGTACACCTGGTCCAAGAATTCATTCCCAGTCCTGAAGGCTAGTTAGTAGGTTGAATCAGGGATAAATCCACCCAGAGAATCTGGCCCACAGAGGTCTCAGAAAAGTAGATAATTCCAAAGCAAGCAAGTTATCTCACACAATCCTTTTGAAAGCAGAAACAAGCCAACATGTCATTTTAGAAAATAAGATCCGAGGTGCTATAGTGAGGTTGGGGGCTCAGGTTCTTGACTTGCTGGCTAGGATCACCTAGAGCTCAGAGAGGAGCCTGGTGCTGTTCCAGACAGGTAGAACTTAGAATAGATTGACTCTCGGGGTGCAGGACAATTGATTCACTGGTTTGTGGCAGAGGGGCTGGCGGACAGCCACCCTAGGTCTGAGCCCTAAGCCTTTGCTGGGTGTGGCTGCCTGTCTGGGTCGCCCTTCCCCCTTGCAGCCGAAAGTGGCTCTGGCTCTGGGTCTGGCTCAGGTGCCATAGTGAGGTCGTGTGTTGGGGGCTCAGGCTCTGGACTTGCAGGCTAGGATCACCTGGAGCCTGGAGAGGAGCCCGGTGCCACTCCATAGAGGTAAAACTTAAAACAGATTGACTCTCAGGGTGCTGGACAATTGATCCGCTGGTTTGTGGCAGAGGGGCTGGCGGCTGGCGGGCCTAGGTCTGAGCCATAAGCCCTTGAACTGTGTGACTGCCCAGGCCAGGTCCCCCTTCCCCCTTGCAGCCAGAAACGGTTCTGGCTCTGGGTCTGGCTCAGGTGCCATAGTGAGGTCGTGTGTTTGGGGCTCAGGTTACAGACTTGCTGGCTAGGATCACCTGGAGTTTGGAGAGGAGCCCCGTGCTGCTCCAGACAGGTACCTGGCGCCAGCTAAGTCAGGCATCCCCCCCCAACTAGAATTGAGGAGAGAGTATCCAAGTGGATTTTTTTGGAGAACCCTCAGAACAAGAAAGGAAGAGTGACTTAGACTTCCAATATATAAACAAAAGTGAAAGCCTAAAACCTAGACAAGTCAACACTCAATAAAAAAGGAGGGGGGGAAAAGCATCAGAAGGAGGCAAGCAAAACAAGACTTCAGCCTTCAACACAGTGAAAAGGCATTTATGATTTGAATCACAAAAGGGAAACCCACATGCCAGGGACACGACAAAGGGACAAAATGGGAAAGGTGCAGGATAATTCTGCACCAAGCTCTAACAACCCTGTAGGAGATAGCTACAATGGGATACCCCTGGAGGTGACCCCAGAAACAGATCTTAGAGGAATAATTGCAGACCTATGCAGAGAAATTAAAGAAAATAAAGAAGAATTCAGAGAACTAAAGAGAGAGAATGAAAAACTCAAAAAGGACCTAGAGGTAGACAATGACAAACTTTGGAAAGAACTAAAGGAAGGGATTGACAAACTCCAGAAAGAACTAGAGGGAGAAAAAAAAAAACAAACTCCTAAAGGAAGTAGAAACACTGAAAAAGAAAGCCAACCAACAAAGTAAGGAGCACCAAGAAGAGATTGAGAAACTCAAAAAGGAAATGGATATACTAAAGAAATCACAGGATGAAATGAAAAAGGAAATAGAACACTCATCCAATCAAGAAGAAAGGAAAGGAAAAAGCCTCAGAAATAGAATGGAGGAAGCAGAACAAAGAATATCAGATCTGGAAGATAGCATAGAGCAACTAAAAAGCTCAAATAAAGAGTAGGAAAAATTTAAAAATACACAAAAGTGGAACAACCAGGAACTGTGGGACACTATGAAAAGATCAAACCTCTGCATCATAGGAATAGAGGAAGGAGAAGAATCTCAAGAGAATAGTATTGATCAGATCTTCAACAGAATAATAGATGAAAATTTCCCCATCTAAAAATAGACAAACCCATACAAATACAAGAAGCACACAGGACTCCAAATAGACAGGATCAGAAAACTCCCCATGCCATATCATAGTTAAAATGCTAGACGACTAAAACAAAGACAAAATTCTGAAGGCTACAAAAGAAAAACAAGTCACAAAGAAAGGGAAACGCATCAGAATTACAACTGACTTCTCAGCGCAAACCATGAAAGCAAGAAGAACATGGAGCAAAGCATTCCCAGTGTTAAAGGACTATGGATGCCAACCCAGAATACTTTACCCAGCAAAAATGTCGATTACAGTTGAAGGAGAGAGAAAAATCTTCCATGACATAAACAAGATGATAGAATACATTTCTGGAAAACCAACTCTTCAGAGAATACTTGAAGCAATTCAAAGGGCAGAAGAGAGGAGCAACAATCCTCAAACACCTAGGAAAATAACTAATAAAAACATAACTGTAGGAGTAGAATCAGAGACTAAAAGTTCAAATGGATAATAAAGTGAAAGTAAGCAACATCCATCTTTCAATTTTAACCTTAAATATTAATGGGATAAACTCCCCAATCAAAAGGCATAGACTGGGAGAATGGATTAGGAAACAAAACCCATCTATATGCTGTCTACAATAAACCCATCTCAATTTCAAGGATAGGCACCAACTTAAGGTGAAGGGATGGAAGAAAGTATTAAAAGAGAATGGTACCAAAAAGAAAGCAGGTATTGCTATTCTAATATCAGACAAAATAGACTTCAAAGCAAAAGAAATCAAAAGATACAAAGAGGGCCATGACATCTTTATTAAAGGAACAATTGACGATGAAGATCTCACAATCATGAATATATACACACTAAACGCCAGTGCACCAAACTTTATAAAGACAATTCTTCAGGATCTCAAGGCTCAGATTAACCCCAGAACACTAATAGTAGGGGACTTCAATACCCCACTAAGTCCTTTAGACAGATCAACAGGACAAAGTATAAACAGAGAGACATCTGAGCTAAATGATACAATACACCAAAAGGACCTCACAGACATCTATCAAATATTTCACCCAAACACCAGAGAATACACTTTCTACTCAGTACCCCATGGAACATTCTCCAAAATAGACCATATACTGGGACACAGGGAAAAACTCAACAAATACAAAAAGATTGAAATAATCTCATGCATTCTATCAGACCACCATGCAATAAAACTCAATATCAACACCAGGATAAGCCCTACAACTTACAAGAACACATGGAGACTAAACAACACTCTCCTGAATAATGAATGGGTCAAGGAAGAAATAAAGAAAGAAATAAAAACATTCCTGGAACTGAATGACAATGATAATACAACAGAGCAAAAGCTATGGGACACTTTTTTTAAAATTTATTTTATTTTATTTATTTCCATATGTGTATGAATGTATTGTCTGCATGCAAGTCTGTGCACCCATGACGTGCAATGCCGCGGAGGTCAGAAGAGGGTGTCGGACTCCCCTGGAACTGGAGTTCTCCTGGAATTGGAGTTTCAGATGGCTCTCGGCCACCATGTGGGTGCTGGGGATCAAACCCGGGTCCTCTGCAAGAGTGGTCGGCGCTCTTAACCGCTAGGTCATCTCTCCAGCCCACTATGGGACACTTTAAAAGCAATCCTAAGAGGGAAGTTTATAGCTCTAAGTGCCTACATCAAAAAAACAGAAAGAGCACAAGTGAATGATCTAAAACTGCAGCTAAAAATACTTGAGAGATAACAACAAATGAAACCTAAATG
>VZQC01013012.1:1144612-1230832 GCA_009823505.1 Rhizomys pruinosus | reverse complement strand
CCTTTATAGAGAAACCACAGTTTGTGGATTAGCATACCATCCAAGCATCTGTGTCTATGCTCACAGCTTAGCTTGCCATAATAATTAGTACTGCTTAAATGCCTGTACATCCAATTGCTTGTGCTTTGTTAGTAGGATTAAAAAGGTATCACTGGATTAGCTGTCAACCCATGAAGGGGAACAACCTGAACAGACTAGAGTCCAAAATGACATCTCCAGAGAAATTAGACAGTTTTGCTTCTCACCCACTTGTGCCCCTTTCCCAAAGCCTAGGGAACAACTCATGGAAGAGGAGGCATGGTAGAATGTAAGGGCTGCAGAGAGATTGGGGTGAATGGTGAGACTACAGCAATATAGACTGTGGAGAGATTGGGGTGAATCGTGAGACTACAGCAATATAGACTTTCAAAAAAAAAAAGAAAATAGGATCCTTAAAATTCAACTCAGAGGCTAATTCCTATAAAAAAATTACTGCCTGTTGTGAATCATTTGATAGACTCAGAGACAATAAGTTTAGAGATGTCTACAATATCCAAATTTTAGGCCTTTAAATGCATTTTTAAATATCCATATTTTAAAGTTTTCATGTGAGTATCTAGTCTAGCATGCAAAAACAAATGATTCTGTGTACATAAAGGATGGAAACTTGAAGTGGCCACTTTGTTTGACAGAACCAACATGACCGAATTACAAACACACATAAAAACTTAGAGAAGCATGCTTAGTCACACGGAGGAACAGTTCCCATAAACACAAGACATAGTCACAAAGAGAGGAAATGCTGCACACATGGAGCTGATGCCTTGTCAGTCCTGGAACCAAAAACCTGGACCCCTTGCCCAGATTCCAAATTGCTGAGGTGAACCTCGTGTTTGCACTCTACTACCACTGGAGAGTTGGGGTGTACCCCATCTCCGTGCTCAAGGAGCAATACTGCATCCAGTTTCTCCTAATCAAGTGCCCCAGACCAGAAACTTGAGTTTAAACAAAACCAAAGTGAAAGTAAAAAGAAAAAAAAAAAAGAATTAAGCTCTTTCTTACCCAAAAGACAGGGCTGGTAGAACAAGATGTCTCTAGTCCCTCTGGTGGGAGAGAGCTTCCTGGGCCCCCCTCCAAGGGTATATTGTTGGAGGATGAACGAGTATCCCTAGCAGGGGCAGCTGAAGGGAAGTCGGGGGTGTTCGGATGGAGGAACCTTCCTCGTCCTGGTGAAAGTCGGGGACACAGGGCAGGGCCAATTTCTCCTAGGCGTTCTTCTGGCAGGCCGAGTTATGTTCACGCAGAACATCCTCCACCTGAGGAGCCCTCAAGGCTTGCAATTATGGCGAAGAGGGGCAATGCAAACTGGCCTCCTCCCAAATGAATCCAAGTCCCGGAATTTCACTCTAAGGCCATGGGTCTGGAGGAAAGCCTTTAGGGCAGCTGTCTGTGGCTCCTGAATGTGGGGAGGAATATTATCCATGAGGGCAGAAAATGGGAAGGGAGGAGGGGGGCGTCATACGAGATTGTGTGCTGCGCTCACCCTTGCGTGGCCAAAAGAACTAAGAACATAAAAGGGGGCCTACTCACCAATCAAGGAAGGGGGTGCCTAGCCAGCACTGGGGGTTTGAAAAACCATATTGGGTGCAAGGTTGTCAATCCCCCAGGCCTGCCAGGGAATTTTGTGGTCTGACAATGAATGAAAAGGGGTGAGAGGAGCAGAGTCAAGACACAGATCCTGGGAGTAGGGCGAACGCAGGCAGAAGGCAAGCTGCCATGGACTTGTTTATTAGGGGCAAGGTTAGGGTTTATGTACTGTTCACATTCTGCTCTCCTCTTAGTGCAGTCATCATGTGACCTTGTGATTGGCCCCGGTCTCCAACTCAGCTGCTTGTACAGTTGCCTGCCTAGAGGACGTCAGGTTGATGAGGGACAAGCTCTGCGCAGGCACACTGTGTAATTCTCAGCGTACAGATGCGTACAGACTACTACTACAGGATACCTTTAATTCCAGAACTTGGGAAGCAGAGGCAGGCAGATCTTTGTGAGTTCAAGGCCAGCCTGGTCTACATAGTGAATTCTCGGAGAGCTGGAACTGTAGGGTGACCCTGTCTCAAAAACAAAATCAAAACAAAACAAAACAAAATAAAACAAAACAAAATAAAACAAAACAAAAGTGCTTGGATCAGCCAGTGCCTGCTCTTATCTTCCATCTTCTCCACATCACAAGGTCATGATCCTTGGTAAAATCAGTAGTTAGTGTCCACATCAGAGATTTTTGTTCATTGCTGAGCCACGTAGCAGGCTAAGTATGACTGTCCTTCCCTTTGTAAAGAACTCTTTTCTGGAACTAATTATGATCTCATTTATTGCATTGCTCAAGGTCACATGTAGTAGTTGGTATATTTCCTCTGAACATTTCAAATCTGTCATATGTCTCCCACTAATGTGTGTAAATGTTTCCAGATATCAGTGGGCTTACCATCCCCAGAGTTTTGTTCTTTCATTTATTAACTGACACCTTCCTTGCTGCAACTCTCTGCTTGTGGGTTTGGTTTGTTTTCTGTCTCTTTTGGGTGTGTGTGTGTGTGTGTGTGTGTGTGTGTGTGTGTGTGTGTACAGGGGAGGTGCTCCATATGAGCACATGTGGAAGCCAGTGGTACCTTCGTTTACTGATCCCTACAGGGTCTCTCACTCTGAGGCTCTCTTGCTGATTGGCTAGACTAGCTGGGCAGTAAACTCTGGCTCCAGGATTACAGGCACACACAGCTGTTCCTGGCTTCCATGTGAGTGCTGGGGAATGCAATCTGACCCTCATGCTTGCTCAGCAAACAGTTTACCCACTGAGGCATCTCTCCAGTCTCCCAGTTTGGAGAGATTTTATTCTCAGCCCAGGAAATAGTAGTAGCAGGTTTTTCCTGTACCTCTGTTTTGGAAATCCCCTTTGCTTGCTTTCTTATCCAGAGCTTTCTTTCTTCTCCGTTTTGCTGAGGCACACCATCATTGTTCAACAGGTTTCTGGGAGGTGATATCTGATACATGATGCATGATGACAGTCCAACCCTCACTCCTGTTTGAAAAGATGTCTGAGGCTAACCCTTTAAAGCCCTCACTTCCTGGCAGCTGTTGCTGATACTTGCTGGCCCCGGAGGTGCTCCTGAGAGGCCACTTGTGTCATTCTATTCTCTTGCATCTGATAAAATTTTTCCATTTCTACATTCTCTTTTCCTTATGCACAAAGTTCTGAAATTTTATAACATATTCGGTATGCTGAGTCTTTGGTGAGTTTTCTTTATTCATGCAGAAGCTAGGAGATTTAGCTCTGAAAAACTTCTCTTACTAATTACTTGATAACATGTTCCTTATTTTTCTCTGTTGTTTTCAAAACTTCTATTAATCAGATATATCACCTTTTTTTAATTTTTTTTAAATTTTATTTATTTCTGTATGTGTATGAATGTACTGTCTGCATGCAAGTCTGTGCACCCGTGACGTGCAACGCCGCGGAGGTCAGAAGGGGTGTCGGACTCCCCTGGAACTGGAGTTCTCCCGGAATTGGAGTTTCAGACGGCTCTCGGCCGCCATGTGGGTGCTGGGGATCGAACCCGGGTCCTCTGCAAGAGCGGCTGGAGCTCTTAACCGCTAGGCCATCTCTCCAGCCCCCAGATATATCACCTTTACGTTGACTATTGAATTCTGTGTTCTTTCCCTACTGATATATTTGTCTTTTCCCTTCCTAGGTGGTAGTATTTCTCAACATTTTCACCTGTTGTAAATATTCTTATTTTAGTTTTGTTCATCTCAAATATTTATTTTTCTTTTTTAATTGTTATTAAACTTTTTCCATAAGTCATACATCATTTCTCAATCGAATCTAGAGTCACTTCCCTTTCCATGCCCCTCACCCCACCTGAGTCCCTGCACTCTGCCATGTATGTTCTGCTTCTTTTTTCTGAGTCTTTCCAGTTCTTCGTTGTTGTTGTTCTCTCCAACTTGTATTGCTTCAGTATATATCTATATTATATATATATATATATATATCACTTGAATTGGAGGACTTTTTTTCTTCCTAAAAGATGGCATGTTTTACTTAAAGTGCTCGAAGTCTCCTCCTTGGCAAGCCCAAACAACCATCAATCCTGCACTTGTGTTCCACATTAGGGTCTTTCCCTCCCATGGTCCTCCAAATGAAGTCCAGTAAGTACCCATCCTGTTTTGATCCCTCTGCACTGGCCTCCATGATACAGCCCAGGTAGTACAATAATGGCAGTCCATATTCCGAGGAGGCTGAAATTCCCTTAGCTGCTTAGTCCACAAACTGGGTAACTTAGCAGTCCTCAGTCCACAATGGAAGGTTAAAAAGTTGTGTCTCATGTCCTTGAGGAGTGCCCAAAACAGTGGCATCCACAGAGCAGATGCACCTGCCTGTAAGAACTGAAGACAGGCCAAAAAAACTGTACTCTCTCTTTTTTCTTTTTGTCTTCTTACTAAGATCTCAAGTTTATGTCTGCAGTACAGTTTCCCTGGTATTACTGATTATTTATTTCTGGTTGCACTTTCCTTTTGGATGCTTAAGGCCACAGAGTAAGCCCAGATTAGCCAAGATTTTGTTTTCTTGAGGTCAGTTGAGGATCTGGTCCTGAGGGGTCTTTTGAGATTTATTTTTTGGGGGGGAGATGTGGGAGCCCCTTGATCCTTTCAGCTCCTCATCCACCAGTTCCATCCACTCAAGGACAAAATCAGGTCTTGCTAGACCAGGTTTCCTTTTTCTGAAGCATGAGCAGACTTACCTCTTTATAGACTAGACACTGGCTGAAGTCCCATTAGTGGCTCTCCAAGACCTCCCTGAACAGGAAGACAGGTAGCATCTGCAGGACATTTCAAGAGATGCCACCATGCATAATCCTCTAAGACTTGGTTGACCTCTGAGGTCAAGGAACAAAGTTATCCCTTAGGTCTTTAGGCCAAATTGGTATGGACGTCAAGTATGGTCATTAAGCACCCAGAAAGGCTAAGTTGCACCAGCCTGTTAACATTGCACCTATATTAACATTATATCCTTTGGAAACAAAATTTATGTTATTTCCATGTCATATTTCTTGATTCTCATCTTTCCATTTTAGTCCCATATTACTCTAAAAGATGCACACATGCCCTCCATCATATACTAAAAATCGAAGGTCTGAAAATAAATGTTAGATCAGCTCTAGAACCTGTTTAGGGATTCAAAATACAAGAGCACAGTCGTCTTTAGATCATGAGGAATATAACATTAACGTTGCTCAGTTTTACAACTAGGTACTTGGTACTAGCATCCACAGATGAGGGATACCATTTGTATTTTGTTTTTCTTTTATTCATTCACTTTTTATCAGTTCAGTGGTTGATTTTTTGGCATTTTTGAGATAGGGTCTCCCTTTAGCCATAGCTGGCCTGGAACTCACTATGTAGACCAGGCTGGCCTCCACCTCACAGACATCTGCCTGCCTCTGGCCACTGAACTACTGGGATTAAAGTTGAGTGGCACCACGCCCCACTCAATTATACTGACACCTTTTAATTATAGTTTTATTTCATTTTTCCAAGTAAGTTGGCCATAGGAAGTTATAACTTAGGCTGAAGTCCCACTGTGATTGTTTTTGAATATTCTATTTTCATTTCAAAGCTCTTGTTTCAAAAATAAGTAAATCTTGCCAAGTTATAATGTGAGCATCTTTCATTTTACCTTTTTGTTAAACTACAGGAGTATTTTTTATCATATAGGCAATTTAAACTTTTAAAAATACAAGTTTAGATTTTTAAATTTGAAATATCATTTCAAAGCTAGAAAGCAGTGTTTTAATTTACTTTTACGGGGTTGGGGAGTAGTAGTGTCTTCTGATCCCAATAATAGCATACTAATAAACTGAAATTGACATTTGAGGTTATTGAGACTGTCTAAGATCATTGACACTAGACTAGGGGCAATTAAGTTTTCTTGCAGATGAGCATATGTGGAGAATGAGCCTTTTGAAGGCTGGAGATATGGCTCTGCACTTAAGAATACTGGTTTCTTTTGTAGACGACCTGGGTTTGGTCCCCAACACTCACATGGCAGCTAACGATTGTCTTTAACTCCAGTTCCAGGGGCTCCAACATCATCTTCTGGGTTGCATGGGCATTGCATGACATAGCTGTACTTACATAAATGCAGGCAAGACACTCATACACATAATCAATCAGTCAATAATACATTTTAAATGAGTCTTCTTAAATCATGAATATTCGAAAAAGAATATTTGGTTGTTTACTGCTACAACAGGCACAACTTTAGAGATTTTATTTTCATAAAACATGTACATTTTCCCCTAGGAACAGAGAACAGTCATTCTCTGCCATTTCCTGCAGTGCTGTTGCCAAATGGCATACTCATAATCGCTGTAATGTAGTCACCATGTATACAGCTGTGTTCTGAGAGGGGCATTCTAGATATGTCAGTGAACCTCTGGCCTTTGCAGGAAACATATAGATTGCTTTATATGCTGTTCATGTCTATAAAATTTGAAATAGAAGAGACCCTTGTAAATGCTAATTTAAAAAGAAAACATGAAGGTGATGGTGAAAAAGATAATAAAATCATTCAGTATAACTCGGGACCTCAACCTAGGGTAACCTATGAAATATGTGTTGCTTGGATATTGACTGCCCACTTAAATCAATCACTTTATGTTACAATCTGTCAGCCTAGAAATTCAACAAGTCAAACAATATTCACGGTTTCTAAAGCTAAACATAATAAAAGATAGGTACAGTGCCACACGCGGCGAATGCTAGTCTTTAAATAGTTAATGTATCTGAATTTTATGTATCAGTAGAGATTTAAGCAGTGCTTTAATTGGCAGATTTTGGTTATTGGAATTTTGAAGATTTTTCTTTTTGAAAGAGTAGTAAAGATAATCAATTTCCCCATATATTTCCATTCCCTTCCTCGAGAGTAAGAGAGACATTAGCTCGGTAAGGAATAAGTTTTGTGTAGTTTTTATTGATTTGTATGCATTTCCTCTAAAATATCTTAATCACATTATGCTCACTCCCATATCTCCACCCTTCGTATCACCCTCACAGGATTTCATGCATTCTGTTATATATGTTAAGGCTTATGTAGTCAACTTTGTGTACCCAAATGTCTCTCAATATAAGGAATAATTTTTAATAATTATCATATAAATTATCATATAAACCTGCATATGCAGTAATTGTCCACTAACTACATTTAAAAAGATTTTACTTATTTATTTTTATTATATGTATATGAATATTATGCCTGCATGTATGTAAAAGCACCCATATTATGAAGTGCCTGTGGAGGGAGGCAGGGTGCCTCAAATTCCCTGGAAATGGAGTTATGTGTTAGTCACCATACAGGTGCTGGAATTTGAACAGAGGTCCTCTGCAAGGACAAGCCAACCCTTCTTAACCACTAAGACATCTCTCAAGTCTCAACTAACTAGATTTTTCATGAATGGAATAAAAGAAGAAACAGTGCAAGTGATCTTTGAGTACCACCCTGTTAGGAAGGAATGACACTCTCAATGTTCTCTGGGCATATTTTGGTTGTTCAAGCTCTTATGCACTCAGAAGAATAGCATTTTGCAATCAAGGGCCCTTGATTTCGTGCTCATAGGTCATGAAACTCACACATTTAGCATTAGAATGAAACCCTTTTCTCTATGGTTGGCTCCTTTCTCCAGTTTTGCAAAATCTTGGCTGATCAACCTTACCAGAATCAATCTCTCCTTCTTGTGTGCACCTAGTTCCAACTAGGGCCTTTCTGTATCTAAATCTTGTCTGTGTTTGATTGCTTTGTTCCATGTGCACGTCCATCCCCTGATTACACCAAGACACCATCAGTCTTTCCCTCATCATTTCCACCATTGTCGCTATCATCATACTGCAGTTGCACTGAAGGATCTGAGCAAGCCAGGACACTCTTCTCTCAAGGGATCTGTTCTTCTCTTCTGCCACCTGACATAGTGTAAGACATATGACATGTTTCATTCAAGTCTCTCTTCCAATGTCACTTCCTTCAAAGGTTCTCTCTCTCTCTCTCTCTCTCTCTCTCTCTCTCTCTCTCTCTGTCTTTTTGAAACAGGGTCTCCCTGTAGTTCCAGCTGTCTTGGAACTCACTATGTAGACCAGGCTGGCCTTGAACTCACAGAGATCTGCCTGCCTCTTTCTCCCGAGTGCTGGGATTAAAGGCATGTGCCACCACACCAGGCTCAAAGGTCTTCTCTTACCCACTGTATCTCCTTACTTGCTTAGATGCAATCAGCAAGAACACAAGACCAGAAATTTTAAAAAAATTCAAGGTACATGGATAGAAATGGGTAGAAGGAGAGTTCCGGGGTCTCCTGGTGACTTGGGCTCAGGGTACATATATGGATGCCCTTTTGCTCCCCAGTAGTGGGTGGAAAACGCTTGTTATGATTTCTCACAGGTTTAAAGAAATAGAAAATATATACCTGGCAAAACAGATAGGACCCCTTATCTAATAACCTAAGTGGGGATTGGTGGCACCTCAGCTCCACAGAGAAATTACCAGTCTATGTCTCCTACACCTATATAAACACCAAGACAGATACATAGAGAGAATCCTTGTCAAATAAGAAAAGACACTTATTGAGTATTTAGAAACCTATAACCATGAAAGACCCAACTAAATATCAATATTAATAAAATCAAACAAGACAAAAAATAACACTTATGAAACTAGCAAAGTATTTTTCAGGATGGTGTGTGTACTTGAAAGACAAGAAATGTCAGAATTCAAAGTACGACCATCTGAAAAAAAGTCAGAAGAGTTACTAGAAGATTATGCATTATTAATGGCATTTCTGGAAAATCCTCCTGAACACACTTCAGGTGAGGTATTTGAAATATTTGGACAGTATAAACAGAACTTTATTTTTAAAATTTATTTGTGTGTGTGTGTGTGTGTGTGTGTGTGTACAGACACAAGCATAGGCAGGCATGCATGTTCCACAGTACACATGAGGAAGTTAACGACGACTCTCTCAGGGAGTCAGTTCCTTCTTCCCATCCTTTGGAATTCAAGGTCCTAAGTCCAGCCTGCAGGTGAGTGTGTCCACCAGCAACATTTTCATGGGAAAAGAATTTTCTTCCCATTACTTTTCTTTCTTGAATGGATTTCTTCTCCTCAAACAATCCATGCCTCAGAAAGAGAAGATACTTACTATAAGCAAGAGGGGATTGTCAAGCTTTGCATTTCATAGTAGACACTGTGGGGGGCTATACAATGGCTCATGGATAAAGAGGGCACACTAGCTTTACAGAGGACCTGGGTTTCCTCTCCAGCACAATGGATGTCTCACAACTCCAGCTCCAGGGGATACTTTTTTGGCTTCTGCAGGTCTCTGGACTTGTGCACTTACAGACACACAGATATACACACATGACAAATAAAATAAATCTTAAAAAATAAACAGAGTGAGGTTCTGATGAGTCAAGGCAGACTTGCCATGTCTCTGGGGGGCATGCCACCCATCCCTGGAAGTCGCAGAACAGACTGCAGACACCCTCCCGGAGTCAGTGAGGTTCTGGTGAGTCAAGACGGACCTGCCTTGACCCTTGGGGGCCTACTGGTGCACAGGCCAAAGTAGCAACCCAACTCAATGCACCCCCCATCATCCTGGTAGAGCTCTGATGCAGAGGACTGGATAGGCAGAGCATTGGTGATTATAGTCTGTGCAGCCAATGTTGAGGTGCCAGAATTCAAAGAAACAAATAAACAGACAAATCCACATGCCAAAGACACAAAGAAAAAACATGGGAAAAGCTCATAATAAATCCACACTGAACTCTACCAACCCTACAGAAGATCCCTACTATGAGATCTCTGAGGAAAGGAGCCACAACACCTACCTTAGAAGAACAACTGTAGACACATTCAAAGAAGTCAAAGAACTGAGGAAAGATAACAAAAAAACTCAGGAAGGACCTAGAGAGAGATAATGACAAAAAAAGAGAGAGATAATGACAAACAAATGGTGGAAAGAACTAAGGGGAGAGATTGAAAAACTCAAGAAGGACCTAGAGGGAGAGAATGACAAACTCCAGAAGGAAGTTAAAACACTGAAAAGATCCCAGGCCAAAATGAAAAAAGAAAATGACCAACAAACCAAAAAGCTACAAGATGAGAATGATAGGCTCCAGAGGGAAGTGTAAAATTTAAAGAAATCACATGATGAAAAGAAAAAGGATATTGAATATTCATCTGACCATCAGGAAAGGATGGAAAAAAAGCCTCAGAAGCAGAATGGATGAAGCAGAAAAAAGAATATCAGACCTGCAGGATAATACAAAGCAACTAGAAAGCTCAAGTAAAGATTATGAAAAATTTAAAAAAACACAAGAATGGAACAACCAAGATATGTGGGACACTATGAAAAGACCAAACCTCTGCATCATAGGGATAAGGATGGAGAAGAGTCCCAAGACAACACTATTGACCAGGATAATAATCTTCAACAGGATAATAGAATAAAATTTCCCCAAACTGAAAAAAGACAATCCCATACAAATACGAGAAGCACATAGAACACCAAATAGACGGGACCAGAAAAGAAACTCCCCACGCCATATTATTGTCAAAACACTAGATGCTCAAAACAAAGACAAAATACTCAAAGCCACGAGAGAAAAACAACAAGTTACATATAAGGTGAAACCCATCAGAATGACAGCTGATTTCTCAGTCCAAATGATGAAAGCTAGAAGAATGTGGACCAAGGTATTCCCTGTGATAAATGACTTTAGATGCCAACCCAGATTACTATATCCAGCAAGAATGTCAATTATAGCTGAAGGAGAAAGAAAAATCCTTCACGACATAAACAAGATGAAAGGATACATGTCTAAGAAAACAACACTTCAGAAAATCCTCGAAGCAATCCAAAGAACAGAGGAAAGATCTTTAAGCAATTAAAGAGAGAAAGCAACAAAATCATAACAGAGTAAATACAAACCTAGGCTAAGAATGCAAATAAAAAATGAGGTAAAAGGAAGCAATACACATCTCTCAATAATAACCTTAAATACTAATGGTCTAAACTCCCCAATCAAAAGGCATAGACTGGGAGAACGGGTTTGGAAACTGAGCCCTTCCATATGTTATCTACAAGAAACCCATCTCATCCTCAAGGACAGACACCACCTTAGAGTGAAAGGATGGAAAAAAAATTCTAAGCAAATGGCACTAAGAAACAAGCTGGAGTGGCTATACTAATATCAGACAAAATAGATCTCAAAGTAAAATTAATCAGAAGAGACAAAGAGAGCCATTATATCCTTGTCAAAGGAACAATGAACCATGAAGACTTCACAATCCTAAATGTCTATGAACTAAACTCAGGTGCACCTAACTTTATAAACACAACTCTGCAGGATCTCAAGACACAGATTAATCCTAACACACTAATAGTGGGAGATTTCAACACCCCACTGAGCCCCTTGGATAGATCAACTGGACAAAAATAAACAGAGAGACAACAGAACTGAACAATACAATACACCAAATGGACCTCATAGACATCTACAGAATATTCCACCCAGATATCAGGGATTTTCCAAGACCGCCTGAAGCACAGGCTAAACAGGAATTCCACCCCACCCCCTAACTTGGATTGCTGAAAGAGTGTCCAAGTGGATTCTTTGGAGAACCTTCAGAACAGAAAGGGAAGAGTGAGTTAGACTTCCAATAGAAAGCCTAAAACTTAGACAAGTCAACACTCCATAAACAAGGAGAAAAGAAGAAAAACAAATCAATCAAACAAACAATGAACATATCTGAAGGAGGCAAGCAAAGCAAGCCTTCAACACAGTGAAGAGGCATTTGGGATTCACACTGGAATACAGGCAAAGAGAAAACCATGTGCCAGGGACAAGAAGAGACAATATGGGAAAGGTGCAGAATAATTCCACACCAAGCTCTACCAACCCTGTGGAAGACTCCTACAGTGGGATCTCCCTGGGGATGGCTCAGGACACAGATATTAGAAGTACAATTGTGGACATACTCAAAGAAATCAAAAACTACAAAGAACAAGTGAGAATACCTAGGAAAGAGAATGAAAAACTCAAGAAGAACCTAGAGAGAGAGAATGACAAACTCCAGAAGGAAGTGGAAATACTGAAAAGATTCCATGATGAAAAAGATAAGGAAACCAACCAGCAAAGCAAAGAGCTACAGGAAGAGATTGAGAAACTCCAAAAGGAAGTGGAAATACTAAAGAAATCACAAGACGAAATGAAAAAGGAAATCAAACACTCATCTAATCAAGAGGAAAGGAATGGCAAAAGCTTCAGAAGCAGAATGGAGGAAGCAGAAGAAAGAATATCAGACCTGGAAAATAACACAGGACAACTAAAAACCTCAAGGAAAGATTATGAAAACTTTTAAAAATACACAAAAGTGGAACAACCAGGAACTGTGGGACATTATGAAAAGATCAAACCTCCACATCATAGGAATAGAGGAAGGAGAAGAATCCCAAGAGAATGGTATTGATCAGATCTTCAACAGAATAATAAATGAAAATTTCCCCAAACTAAAAAAAGACAAACCAATACAAATACAAGAAGCACATAGAACGCCAAACAGACAAGATCAGAAAAGAAACTCTCCACACCATATCATAGTTAAAATGCTAGATGCCCAAAACAAAAACAAAATTCTGAAAGCCACAAGAGAAAAACAACAAGTTACATATAAGGGGAAACTTATCAGAATTACAACTGACTTCTGAGTGCAAACTATGAAAGTAAGAAGAACGTGGAGCAAAGCATTCCCAGTGATAAAGGACAATAGATGCCAACCCAGGTTACTATACCCAGCAAAAATGTCAATTATTGATGAAGGAGAGAAAAAAACCTTCCATGACATAAACAAGATGAAAGAATACAGGTCCAGAAAACCAACCCTTCAGAGAATACTTGAAGCAATTCAAAGGACAGAAGAAAGGAGCAACCATCCCCAGGCACCTAGAAAAAGAAATTAATAAAAGCATAACTGCAGAAGTAGAAACCTAAACCAAAACCACAAATGGATAATAAGGCAAAAGAAGCAACACAAACCTATCAGTCATAACCTTAAATATTAATGGACTAAATTCCCCAAACAAAAGACAAAGACTGGGAGATTGGATTAGGAAACAGAACCCATCGATATGCTGTCTACAAGAAATGCATGTTACCTTCAAGGATAGGCACCACCTTAAAGTGAAAGGATGGAAAAAAAGTACTCCAAGCAAATGGTATCAAAAAGAAAGCAGGTGTTGCTATTTTAATATCAGACAAAATAGACTTCAAAGTAAAAGAAATAAGAAGAGACAAAGAAGGTCATTACATTTTTATCAAAGGAACAATTGAAGAAGATTTCACAATTATGAATATATATGCCCCAAACTCTGGTGCACCAAACTTTATAAAGACAATTCTCCAGGACCACAAGGCACAGATTAACCCCAGCATATTCATAGTAAGGAACTTCAGTACCCCACTGAGCCCTTTGGACAGGTCAACTGGACAAAGAATAAAAAGACAGACATCTGAACTGAATGATACAATACACCAAACGGACCTCACGGACATCTACTGCATATTCCACCCTAATACCAGAGAATACACTTTCTACTCAGCACCCCACAGAACATTCTCCAAAATTGACATACTGGGACACAGAAGAAATCTCCATAAATACAAAAAGATTGAAATAATTTCATGCATTATATCAGACCACAATGCAATAAAGCTCACTATCAACACCAGGATAAGCCCTACTATCTACGAGAACACATGGAGACTAAACAACACACTCTTGAATAATGAATGGGTCAAGGAAGAGATAAAGAAAGAAATAAAAGCATTCCTGGAACTGAATGACAATGATAATACAACACAACAAAACCTATGGGATACTTTAAAAGCAGTCCTAAGAGGTAAATTTATAGCCCTGGGTGCCTACATTAGAAAAACTGAAAGAGAACAAAACACATGATCCACTCAATAGATGGAGCAAAGAGCTGAACAGAGACTTCACTCACAAGTGAGGAATTAGTGATGGTTGAGAAACATCTTAAGAAGTGTCCAACGTTGCTAATAATTAAGGATATGCAAATTAAAACCACTTTAAGATATCGTCTTACCCCAATTAGACTGGCTAGGATCAAGAAAACAAATGATACCAAGTGCTGGAGAGGTTGTGGGGAAAGAGGAGCACTCATTCACTGCTGGTGGGAATGTATACTGGTACAGCCACTATGGAAAGCAGTGTGGAGAAGCCTTGGATGACTTGGAATGAACTTGCCACCTGACCCAGCCATACTACTCCTGGGTATGTACCCACAAATTTCATCTTACTGCAGAGATACATGCACAGCCATGTTTATTGCAGCTCTCTTCACAATAGCAAGGAGCTGGAACCAACCCAAGTGCCCTTCAACTGACAAGTGGATAGAGAAAGTGTAGTACATCTACACAATGCAGTTCTATGCAGCAGTAAAGAAAGATAACATCATGAACTTTGCAGGTAAATGGATGGAACTAGAAGATATTATGTTAAGTGAGGTAACACAGTCCCAGAAAAACAAACAATGAATGGTATCCCTCATCTGTAGATGCTAGGGCCAATTACCTAGTTGTAAGAATTTCTTGTGCAGGGCTCCTTGAGCTTTTGTCCAAGTAGTTGAGAGTGGTGCATACTGGAAAGAACAACAACAACAACAACAACAACTCAGAAAAGACTGTGTCAAAGAACTGACTGAAATGGTGAACTCCTGCTCAAAACAGTCAACTTCTATATCAAGGATTTTGAGAAAGACTGAGAAAAAGATGAAAAACATGTTTGGCAGAATGCATGAGCTCTGGTGGGGTGGAGGAGCAGGGAGGGGGACATGGGTCTAGATTTGATTTGTCACATAATCTTGTACAAAACTATATTTAAAACAATAAACAATAAAAAATTAAAAAAGAATATTCCACCCAAATTCCAGAGAATATACTTTCTACTCAGCACCTCCTGGGACATTTTCCAAAATAGACCACATACTGGGGCTCAAAAGGAACCTCAACAAATACAAAAGGATAGAAAATATTTCATGCATTCTATCAGACCACAGTGCAATAAAACTCAATATGAACACCAGAATAAGTCCAACTAGCTACAAGAACCCATGGTGACTAAACAACACAATTCTGAATGATGAATGGGTCAGGGAAGAAATAAAGAGTGAAATAAAATATTCATGGATCTGAATGAAAAAGGCAATACAACACAACAAATCCTGTGGGATACTTTAAAAGCAGTCTTGAGAGGGAAATGAATAGAAACAGAAAGGGAACAAATAACTGATCTAACACTGCAGCTAAAAACACTTGAGAGACAACAACAAATGAACCCTAAACCCAACAGACAGAAAGAAATAACAAAAATCAGAGCAGAAATCAATGAAATAGAAGCAAAGAAAGCAATACATAAAATCAGTGAATCAAAAAGCTGGTTCTTTTGAAAAAAAATAAACAAAATAGACAGACCTCTAGTCTAGTTAACCAAAAAAAAAAAGAGCGAGCAACTCCAAATCAGTAGTATTCATGATGTAAGGGGGAAACACCACAACAGACAAAGAAAAGATACAGACAATCATATGGGCATACTTTAAAAAATCTATACTCCACTAAATTTGAAAACCTAAGAGAAATGGATGAATATCTGAAATCCTGGTAATCAAAAAAGCTTAATCAAGAAGAGATTGACAGTTTAAACAGACTCATAATATTTGAGGAAATTGAAGATGTAATTAAGAACCTCCTAACTAAAAAAAGCCCTGTTCCAGATGGTTTCACTGCAGAATTCTATAAAACATTTAACGAGGTCCTACAACAATTGCTACTCAAACTGTTTAGAAGGATACATTCAGAGGGAATTCTCCCAAACTCCTTCTATGAAGCCAGCATTGCTCTAATACCAAAGCCAGGCAACCATGCAAGCAAAAAAGAAAGCTATAGACTCATCTCACTAATGAACATGGATGCAAAAATTCTCAACGAAATACTTGCAAATCACATACAGACCCACATCAAAAAGTTCATCTATCATGATCAAGTTGGATTCATACCAGAGATGCAGGGATGTTTCAACATACATAAATCAGTAAATATCATAAAACACTTAAATGGACTGAAAGACAAAAACCACATGATCATCTCAATTGATGCAGAAAAATTCTTTGACAAGATCCAGCATCTGTTCATGTTTAAATTCTAGAGTGAATAGGACTGAAAGGAACATTCCTCAACATGATCAAAGCCATATATAGCAAACCGACTGCCAACATCATCTTAAATGGAGAAAAATTAGAACCATGTACCTTAAAGGTAGGAACCCAGAAGGCTGTCCCATATCACCACTCCTCTTAAACATAGTGCTCAAAACACTTGCTAGGGCAATAAGACAAGAGAAGGAAATTAAAGGAGTACTAATCAGAAAAGAAGAAGTTAAGCTATCTCTTTTTGCCGATGATATGATAGTTTACCTAAGGGATGCTAAAAACTCCACCAAAAAACCTCTATAAATGATTAAGAGTTTTAGTAAAGTGTCAGGCTACAAAATTAACCTAGAAAAATCAGTAGCCTTTCTTTACCCCAACAATAAACAAGTGGAGAAGGAATATAAGAAGACCTTCCCACTCACAACAGCCTCAAAAATAATAAGATATCTGGGAACAAACCTAACCAAAGAAACCAAAGTCCTCTACAACCAAAATTTTAAACCCCTGAAGAAGGAGATTGAAAATGACATCAAAATATGGAAAGACCATGCTCATGGATTAGGAAAATTAATATAGTAAAAATGTCCATTTTACCCAAATTGATATAGATTCAATGCAATCCCAATCAAAATCCCTATGAGCTTCTTCACAGACTTAGAAAAAATATCCTTAAATTCATATGGAAAAACAAAAGACCCCAAATAGCTAAAGCAACCCCGAGTGAAAAATGCCATGCAGGGGGGATTGCCCTACCAGATTTCAAAGTATATTACAGGGCCATAATCATAAAGGTAGCTTGGTACTGGAATAAAAACAGACCTGTTGACCAAATGGAACAAAATTGAAGATCTAAACTGGAGCTAATACAATTTCAGCCACCTCATATTTCACAAAGGGGCAAAAAACCCTCAGTGAAGGAAGGACAGCATCTTCAGCAAATGGTGCTGGCAAAATTGGATCATCATCTGTAGAAGAACAAAATTAAACCCCTACCTCTCACCCTGTAAAAAATCAACTCCAAGTGGATCAAAGATCTCAACTTGAAGCCTGAAACCTTAAAGGTGATAGAAGAAAAAGTTGGCAACAACCTACAAGACATAGGAGTAGGAAAAGACTGTCTAAATCAGACAACAGCTGCACAGGAAGTAAGGTCAACAGTCGACAAATGGGACCTCATCAAACTCAAAAGCTTCTGTACAGTGAAGGAAACAATCAAGGAGGTGAAGAGAAAACCCACAGAGTGGGAGGAAATCTTTACAAATAATGTATCTGACAGAGCATTAACATTGAGAATATATAAACTACTCAAAGAAGAAGACAAATGACCTACTCAAAAGATGGAGTAAAGAGCTGAACAAAGTCTTCATCAGTGAGTAATTAAAGATGGCTGAGAAACATCTTAAAAAGTGTTCAACATCATTAATAATTAAGGAAATGCAAATTAAAATCACTCTCGGATATTATCTAACTCCAATACTACCAGCTAAGATCAAGAAAACAAAAGACAACAGATGTTGGAGAGGTTGTGGGGAAAGGGGAACACTCATCCACTGCTGGTGGGAATGTAAACCTGTACAACCACTGTGGAAAGCAGTGTGGATCACCCTTAAAAGACTAGGAATGAGCCTACCACCTGACCTAGTCATACCACTCCTAGGTATATATCCCAAAGACTCATCCTACCGCAAAGATACATGCACGTCCATGTTTATTGTAGCTCTCTTCACAATAGAGAAGAGCTAGAACCAACCCAAATGCCCCTCAACAGACAAGTGGATGACAAAAATGTGGTATATCTACATAATGGAGTACTATTCAGTGGTAAAGAAAGATGGCATTATGAACTTTGCAGGTAAATGAATGGAGCTTGAAGCCATTATGTTGAGTGAAGTAACACAGTCCCAGAAAGACAGAGAATGGTTTCCCTCATTTGTGAATACTAACACCAAATCCCCCAGATAAAAGGCAAGCTGAATGACATTATTGTTATATTTCTGTTTATCTGAAAGCAACTATGTTGTTATAATGTGAATTTCTCAGTGGGCTCTAGAATCCAACCACCAATTATCTTCAAAATCTGTAATTACTGTATATGGGTGAAGAGTGTGTATCCATACTTTAGAGTAATATAAAATTAATAGAGGAAAATATGAATTCCTAAGCATAAAAAAAGACCGAGAGAAAGATGCAGGACAGTTATGGCAGAATGCATGATCTGGGGTGCAGGCGTGGGGGAAAGGGAAAGTGGTATATGCCTGAACTGAATTGAAAAAAGATGTATGAAATACACACAACATCAATAAAAAATAAACAAATTCCAGGAATGTGACAATGTTTTCGCTATTTACAAATTCAAAATTTTGTCTCAGCTCTCATTGGACTGGATTATTTTAAACCCCTTATTTTGGGACCATGGCTGTAGGAGTCTGGGTTTTTCTGAGTGCCTGCCTGGGTGGACCTGAGAAAACACTCCTCAAGGTGTTCTTATTCCAAAAGGGAACCCCCCCCGCCCCACACACTCTGATTTTTTTAGACAATTTCTACTCAGGCAGTCTTTTATCAGGTGCTCTCTTTTTAGATGAATGTTTTTCAAATGGCTTTTCAACCAAATACGCTGGAACCTCAGATAGGTGGAATCTCATGGCTTTAGTCCCAGAGTCTCTTTAACCCTTAGAGCTGTGTCATCCTTACCCAACTTGTCCATGGCTGGAGACCTGCTCAGACATCTGTCCTCATCAACCTGCATTTTTATTTACATCTTTCTGTTCTGTTTCTTTTAATTTTAGCCCGCTATGTCTGACTAAAAGAATAAGCAACAGCTACACTACAGCATGAAGTTGTACTGTCTTTTTAAATTTTTTAAAATTTTTATTTATTTCTGTATGTGTATGAATGTACTGTCTGCATGTAGGTTTGTGCACCATGTCGTGCAATACTGCGGAGGTCAGAAGAGGGTGTCGGATTCCCCTGGAACTGGAGTTTCAGATGGTTCTCAGCCACCATGTGGGTGCTGGGGTATCAAACCCGGGTCCTCTGTAAGAGCAGTCGGCACTCTTAACTGCTAGGCCATCTCTCCAGCCCCTGAAGTTGTACTGTCTTAACAGTTTCTCCACTAAACAAGTTAGCCCCACTACTTTTGAATTCAGTCTCAATCAGCTTTTCAAGACCTGGGCAGAGTGTAGCCAGATTCTTTGTCAGCAGGGATAGTAACCCAGTTTGGGGGTTCTATTTCCTCTGAAACCTCACGAGCTTGGCCTTCACTGTCTGTCTACACCTCTATCACACTTCTGGGTTTTTTAACTCCCTCAGAATGGTTCACTAAACACTGCTGATATCATCGTTAAGCTTCTCTAGCCAACGTCTCTAAAAGCTTTCACATACCTTCTGCAAATTATCTCCAAACCCACAAAGCCCCTGATGATATTCAACCACTCTACTCCTTACACCTGTTTTCCATATTAGTTCCTCTTGTTCCTCAGTGTATCCAAAGTCCTTAAGGGAGGAACTTGGGCTTACATTGAGGAAGCATTCAGCACATCACTATGGGAACAACATGATCCCTTTAAAAAGGTCATGCCCATGGTGGCATGGACATGAGCAGGTAGCTCACATGTCAGTCATTCAGGAAACAGAGAGCCTGGGCCAGAATCAGGGCTTACATATAAACCACAAAGCCTGCCACCCAGTGAACCACTTCCTCCTGCTGTGCTCCTAGAGGTTCCACAACTTCTCTGAAAAGCATTGAGAACCAAGTGTTCAAGCAGATGAGTCTATGGAAGACATTTTGCATCTAAATTATTACGAGAGGTTTCTAAAGCATTCTAGCATAGACTTTGTATTCTGTGACAATATTGATGGTTTTCCTATTGCAATCCTGCCAACTCTGACAACCAGTGATGCCAGTGTTCTCTGCTTTCCAAGCTTAGCGCGTGTTGGCTGACCACTTCTTGTCTGTCTTTTCTTTAAAGAATTTTTTAACATCTATTTACTTATTTTGTTGTGGGAGGTAGTTACATGGTCCCTTTCTCTCCCTCCCTCCCTCCCTCCCTCCCTCCCTCTGTGTGTGTGTTTGTGTATGTGTAGGTAAGAGAATGAGTTGTAGGTATTGGTTCTCTCCTTCGTCCATGTGTGTTGTAGTGGTTGAACTCAGGTTATCAGGCTTGGTAGCAAGTGACCCCACCTGCTGAGCCATCTTGCCAGCCATGCTATTTTTGTTGCTGAAGATCAGTGACTTAATGAAAGTCAAATCACTGATTCATTTAACCTAGTAGACTTTCTGGTACTTAAGCATGAGTTCTCCAATTTATTTTTTATTTATTTTTATTTATTTATTTTTGTATGTGTATGAATGTACTGTCTGCATGCAGGTTTGTGCAACCGTGTTGTGCAATGCTGCGGAGGTCAGAAGAGGGTGTCGGATTCCCCTGGAAGACGGTTCTCAGCTGCCATGTGGGTGCTGGGGATCAAACCTGGGTCCTCTGCAAGAGCAGTCGGTGTTCTTAACCTCTAGGCCATCTCTCCAGCCCAGAGTTCTCCAATTTTTGTATAACAAATACTGCTCTAGGAGCCTTTAACCTCTTCATGCATTTATCTCCATACACACTCTATGAAGTATCAAAAGCAGAGCCACTTCCTGGAAAGCTAAGAATTAGTAGTGAGTAAAACTTGGGCCATCTACCAACAGACTGACTCCAGAGGTTATATTTTGTTTTTTTGATTGTTGTTTTTATCAGGATTCTAACTGAGCTGCTTGAGAAATTAAAACTTTGCAATTCCACAATTCACTGTGTGTTTTACAATTCACTTGCACTGTGTGGAGTCCACCTGCTCTCCAGTCTCTCCACTTTCAACATTGGCCTGCTGCTGCAATGTATTTTATCATGCATGTGAATATATGTTCATGTGTCTATATGCTCACACACCCATGCGTGTGTCTCTATGCTTGCGTACCTTTCCTCATAGTTAACTTTAGTTGTCAACTTGAAACACCTGGGAAGAAGGAACTTCAATTGAGCAATTTTCTCCATAAGATTGGCCTATGTCCATGTCTGTGGACATTTTCTTGAATACTGATTGGTTTAGCATTCTATTTCTCTACTGCCTACTGTGGGCAGTACCATCCCTAGGCAGGTAGGACTGGGCTGTATAAAAACGGTAGCTGAGTGTGATCCTGGAAGCAAGACAGTAAGCAGTGCTCATTTGTGGTTTCTGCTTCAAGCCCTTGCCTTTCTTGGCTTCCCTAGATGATGGACTCTAACCTATAAACTCCAATATCGTTTTGATCAGTGTTTTATCACAGCAACAGGGAACCAAAACAGGACACCTATGTATGTGTATCTGTTCTCTCACCCCTGCGCACCTGTATCCACCCATGTGTATATTATCATCACACACCCATGCATGGGCACGTGTGTGTGTGTGTGTGTGTGTGTGTGTGTGTAGATATATGCTTGTGCACACACATGCTCTTTAGTTATCATGATACACTCTGTTGATTTCCACCTCCATCTTTCTTCCATATGCCCCCTGCTTTCTTGTGGCTTACTTTGACTTTCCAGCTTGGAGAAGTCTTCTCTTATCTTTCAGACTCTTATCTTCTTTCTCCAACACTAACACTCCAGATCAAATCATAGGATCTTCCAATCAATGATGCTTGACATGTGTAGACTACTGTCATTAAAATGACTGTTTGCATGTCTGTCTCCATTACTACACAGTCAGCTCAACGAGACATGGTTCTGGTCTCATTTATCCCTGGGCACACAGTGCCTAGCCTACTTTCTTATTTATGCTGTATATTTTATAAATATTTGTAATATAAACTAAAATTCACTTTGCTATTCATTTTCACAAAAGCTTTTTTTTTCCAAAAAAACTCACTTTTATCTGTTTTAATGTGTTGTAATCTCTCCATGTGCCTGAAATTTCCTTTTTTTGGCTTTGCTTTTTCATTTAAACACCCATAAAACACATAGCACTTTGGGCTCCATCAATGCTAGGAGAGTTTTTCAGGTCTCAGAATGTAATTTCTACTGAGGTGAAAGTTCACTGTTTCCCAAACTTATCTCACACTTTCTCGCTCACTGTCTCCATCTGGAAGTCACGATGGCAGTTTTCAGCATTCTCAGATTCTGTTGGACTCTCTGCCTCACTTATATGCAGTTCCCTATTGATCTATCCCTTCTTTGAATCACGTTAAAATGCACTTTCTTTTTTTTAATTTAAAATTTATTTATTATTTTTTATGGTATGAGTGTACTGTCTGCATGTAGGTTAGTGCACCCATGTCATGCAATGCTGTGGAGGTCAGAAGAGGGCGTCAGATTCCCCTGGAACTGGAGTTAAAGACAGTTCTTAGCCACCATGTGGGTGCTAGGAATCGAACCTGGGTCCTCTGCAAGTGCAATTGGTGCTCTTTAACCGCTAGGCCATCTCTCCAGCCCCTAAATGCACTTTCTTATCTTCTCAACGTTTTCATTGTCTCATGTTCATAGATAGCTGTGGATTACTTCAAACAGTTCTTAGGAACAGGCACTTCCCTAGCCTCCTGTGCATCCTCTCAGCTCCCAGGGCACTTTGAGTGGAGCTTTGGCCCACACAGGGGCCTGATCACAGCTAGTGTGCTTTTCACATTAGTGTTCTACTCCACCTGTGTATTTTTTGCTGTAACTATATACACTTTATGACTCGGTGATGATTAAGGTGAACCCAATAGCAGAATGAGTGTGTTGTTATTAGCCGCATCCCCCAGTAACTAAGAAAATTTGGGAAATTTAGAAAAATAAAACCAGAAAGTACTGCAAGTAGTTGCTTACTAAGTGCTTAAGTATATCAGCCCCAAGCTATCCATTAATCTAATATGGAAGGCTTCCATGCCTCTATTTTAGAGATAAGGAAACTGAGTCCCAGCGAGCAGAAGGAGCATACTCTGGATCCCAGCTAGAGCGGAGAGGAGCCTGGAGATTGCATTCTGCTCAGCTTCCCAACCCTCTGCTCCTGAAGCACACCCCGTCTTTTCCATATGTAAAGAAGCATTTTCTATGATACACATCAACCCCTCCAGCGACCTTATCAGAGATGTAGTAATTTCCTCATTATATAAACAAGGATAGCAAGATCTGAAAACACATTATGCTGTAACCAGTAGGAATCATTGAGTTGAAATTAAACCAGGATTGTCTCATGCCATTCTTGTTTGTTTTGAAGCCAAGCTGGAATTTATTAAGTAAAGGCGTTGATATATATATGAACAGGTATTGAGCAGCAGTTTACATAGTTGTTCACTCTCAAGAAGGGGGTCTAGGTTTCGTAAGCAGAGCTGCTTCTCCCACAGGTCTTAACATAAACTGTCCCACAAGGTCTTCCTGCTTCTCTCCTTTTTTTTTTTTTTTTTTTCCTTCTTCAGCTGTGGACTATTTGGAGTGTGGTGAGGACATCATAGCAGTCATCAGACATGTCAGGCAGGCACCGGGAAGGCTCCCAAGCTCCAGCCTGTTGCCTATCTTACGATGAGCAGCAATCAATCCCCTCCTTTCCTGGGCCCCAGAGAAGGAGGGAGGCCCTAAACTTCCATGTAACTGAGTAATTACTTACCTAGTTCATGTTGCACAAATCACTTTCAGAAGGAATATTGATTCACACTTACGCTGACTTTTAATTAGTTTCTCCTTCTGTAACAATATTATTTACAGTGACATGTTCACATCCACCTGAACCCCCAAGCAATGTTTGGCATTCTTGGCTTTGACAGAATCTCTGTCCGGTGATTTGTTGAGACAGACTAACATATTTAATGGGCAGATGCTTCAGTGTCAAGAATAAGAAGTAAATAGATATCTGGACTGTACTGATGGGAGGAAAAGAAAGACAGGACACCCTGGCCAACAGCGTGGCTGGCCCTTACCACACCTGGTCCCTGTCTGAGGAGGTGCTCCAGAGATCAGACAGCTGCACATCAGCTTTCTAACTCACGGGTCATTAGCAATGAGCTCTGTTCTCGTGTCCTTTATAGCTAATAATTTCAATGAGTTTCTCTCACGCCAACACCCTCAAGTTATACTTGTAGATACACAGGAGTTTATGCATCTTCCAGGGCCCCAGCAGAGCTGTTCTCAGAGTATCATCTTTTAGTGTTTTTATGTAATACAAAGCATCGTTTCAAGTTAAGGCAAACAATATATGACAGAATACACTGGAAAATAAGCATGGGGATATTTTAAAATTTATATACTTATTATTCTATACTATATATATATATATATCATATATATATATATAGTACAAGATTATGTTACAAATTGAATCTAGACCTTGTCCCCCTCCCAACCCCCTCCCGCCACCCCACCAGATTCACCCTTTCAGTCAGTTCTTTGATGCAGTCTTTTCTGTTGTTGGAATCGTTGTTCTTTACAATATGCATCACTCCCAACAAGAAATATTTATAACTAGGTAATTGGTGCTAGCATCCATAGATGAGGGATACCATTCGTCATTTGTTTTTCTGGGACTGTGTTACTTCACTTAACATAATATCTTCTAGCTCCATCCATTTACTGGCAAAGTTCATGATGTTGTCTTTTTTTACTGCTGCATAGAACTCCATTGTGTAGATCTACCACATTTTCTCTATCCACTTGTCAGTTGAGGGGCATTTGGGTTGGTTCCAGCTTTTAAGCATGGGATTTTAAGACAAATGCTAAGTATCAAAGAAACCCTGAGCATGTTTATTCCATTCTAGTCTATTACTGGGGGTAGTTAGGGAGAAGATTAGGATACACTAATGGATACATCACTTGGAATCTGTTAATCAAAAATTTTTTTTCATTGATTTTACCGAATGGATCACCTTGGTGTTTTGGCTGGAAGGTAGGTATATTGAGACACGCAGGGCATACCCTCTGAATCCTGCTGTTCCCACCACCTACCACTTGTAAGATCAGTGGACTCTCTAGGACTCCGTCAACCACAAAGAAGATGAGTGGCCCTCATTCTGAGTGAATGTGGAATGGTAAGTGTTTCATTGAGAGTGTAGTTTGTGTTTTCCTGATGGTTAAAGAGTGTGAGTACCCGTGGTTATGTTGTGCTCACTCCAACACTGTTCAAATCCTTTGGTTCCAATCTCTCCCTTGTGCTTTACTGTACCCTAGCTTTTTATTTTTCATTGCTTTATGCTCCAGATATGGGTGGTTATAAAATATCTGTTCTTTACATAGCACCATGTATTCTGTGGCTGCAGGTTTTACTCTCTTTATAGAATTCTTTTTTGTTGTTTTAATGATATTTTTCGATGCAATGAAATCCAATTTTTCTTCTAACTTTTCTTCTTTAATAATGAACAATTCTGGTTTCTTATTGTCAAAGTATTTGTTTATCCCAAGATCACAAAGGTATTTTCTTCTGATAACTTTTAGAGGTCACACTTAGGCCTCCACACTGTGTCAACTTCGTTTCTGCTGATTGTACAAGCCCCATGCTGTTTATATAACCACCCTAAAAGATCCCACATTAGCCACTACCATCCCCTCCCTGTTCACAGCAGGGCCAGCTTGTGATCCTGACCAGAGACCTTCTGCTTTGTCTTTTTGTCCCTCTTTGCGCAAGTGCAACACTATTTTAATTATAGTAACTATAATAGGACATTTTTATATCTTGAACTATAAAACCTCACCCACCCTTGTTGAGCTGGGTGTGGTGACGCACGCCTTTAATCCTAGCATTCGGGAGGCAGAGGCAGGTGTATCTTTGTGAGTTCAAGGCCAGTCTGATCTACAGAGCAAGTTCCAGGACAACTGGGGCTACAGGGAGACCCTGTTTCGAAAAAGACAAAAAAAAAAATATTCTGCTACACTTGATAGTGTCCATTTTTACACTGGCTGGGGAGTTTCTTTACCACTCCCTGCTGGAACAGGGGAAAAGAAAATCATCTCTTGGATTTTAATTGGGATTAGAGTTGTACTGCATCTATATACTAATCTTGTGGGAAATATATCCTTGCAATAGTGAGTCCATGGGTTCTCACTTCATCCTGCTTAGCCCTTTGGTTTTCTTAGTACTTTGTAATTCTATAGAGAGCTTTTTATTATTTAGTGGTAGTTTAAGTTTTCTGTGGTAAGCAAATTCCCTGAATTTATAGAGTAGTCATTTTAGGTAAGTTTTCCATGCATACCATTTTCTCTATTTGTTGATAATATTCTTCAAATATGTGAATTAGAACATTTTGTTAATCATAGTTTCTGAATCGTTTATCTCCTCGTAATTTTTTGTTCTGTTTTTTCTCAGTTAATGACAGAGATAATGTAAAATCTCTGCATACAATTATGGACTTTCTTATTTCTCCTATAATTCTAGTTTTATGATGGATATTTTGGATCAATGTTGTTAATTATATAGAAATTATGGGATATTAGGGTTCTTGTGAACTAATTTTTTTTGTCATTTGTGAAGTTTCCTATCCCTGGGTCAGGACACCTGTACATGCAAGACATCAGCTAAGACCACAGCTCCTCTGGCTTCTCTCGCTTGGAGTTTTTACATTCTATTTTTTATTATTTTGTTCAATTTTAGACTATTTTATGTTTTTTTAACTCCATTATTAAGATATCTCATTGTAATTAGGTAATTTATATGCACACATTTCTTCTCTGGTTTGTTCGTTGAACCTCTTCATTTTCTATTCTCTGTATTTTCTTATTTATTTTATTTATTATTTATGTAGGTGAGTGGACTGCCTGCACGTGTGTAAGTGCACCCATGTTGTGCCATGCCCATGGAGGTCAGAAGAGGGCACTGGATCCACTGGAGCTGGAGTTAGCTGGCATGTGGGTTCTGGGAATTAAACCTGGGTCCTCTGCCAGAGCAGCAAGCCAGTGCCCTTAACCGCTGAGTCATCTTTCAAGTTCCATCTTTCTATATTTCTTGCAAGCATAGTTCATTGTTTCACCATGGACCAGTATCTTCATCATTGCCTTTTATTTTCCTTAGAGATGACGCTAAGTGTCTTTGACTTGGTACATTCTATCATAGTACATTTTCCCATTTTGTGAGTAAAAGTCCTTACAACAATAGCTCATTTACCTCACTCCCAACCTTTACACTATTTTAAATATACATTGCAGTTATGCATATCATTAAACCACACAAAACATAATAAACAAATGAAATAATGATACAGCTTCCTGGACCCCAGGGTGGGCCTTTTCTGAATACTCTTGTCAGGCTTTGACTTCACCCCTCATCACCTGCTTTGTCAACTTGGTGCAGCAGCCTCTGAACATTCCTCTTCATTCCCTGGACCAGCATGAGACACTGACAACCGAGGACACTGCAGGAACAGTGCTCACAACTAATGAGGACCTGCTTTCCTTCTGGTAGGCGGGCTCATCTGTGTTTTTATGGAGTGTGGCACCTCACTCACATCTTAGACTATTTCCCATCACTCTCTAGGCCTTGTGTTCCTCTCCCACTGGCAATATCTTAGAGTTCCAGCTGTGTTATTTTGGTAGCCCTGGATGAACCCTTTCCTCCTACTCATTAGCTGCCTCTGAGAAGGTGCGCGTGGTGTCAGCATCTTAAGATCTTTGCGCTCTTTTTCCAGCCCTTTCTATCCATGAGCTCCAGATAGCCTTACTTTGCAGCAAGAGTAACATGTGCCTTGGTAGGCATGTTTTCCTATGCAAGTTTGAGTCTTGAGCTTTTTGATATACTGTGTGTGTGTGTGTGTGTGTGTGTGTGTGTGTGTGTGTGTGTGTGTGTGGTGCTGTCTCTTGAGCCTTTAGTTCCTTTATCTTCCATTCCCCTCAGCTTGGAATTGCATTGCATTTGTATGTCTGCATTGCATGCACACAGGAAATTCAGCCCTTGGCATCCTCTTTACCCCTTTCAGTGGTCAGCTTCCTCTGCTTAGTGAGTAATTCTGTGCATTAAACCATCTCTGGCCTAACAATTCCGGCAATTTATGACTCCTACTCAAAACTCATGTCGAGCTTCCCATGACTGACACTCTCTAATATTCTTTTTCCTTTTCCAAGTCTCTTGATTCCATCTGGAATCCTGTCCTTACAGATGAACCTTTTACTAGTTTTTGAAGTGCATGTCTAGCAACAATAAATTATCTCAATCTCTGTCTAAAAATGATTTCATTCTGCAACACTGACTAATGAATAATTTGCTCTGTGTAAACGCTGATTGGCATTTGCTTCTTTCCACGCTCTACTGTCTGACTTTCCCTAGTTTATGGAGCGAGTCTGCTGCCAGTCTCACTAATGTTCCTTTGAAAGCAAAGAGGTTTTTCTCTGCTCTTGTGTTTCTAATTCTCTTTTTGTTTTTAAGTGTACATTTCCTATTCCGTGCCCAGGAGTGTTCTTGTCACACCTTCTCTTGGAGTTGCGACATCTTTGAATTGTACTGACTTGATAGATGATGGATAAATGATGGAGTTGTCCAGTTTTAAGATCGGATATTAATCACTCTCCTTCTCACATGCCCCAGTTCCTTCTTGTCCTCTTTCTATGACCTCAATTACACTGCACTGAATCTTTTCATTACAACTCTTTCGCCTTTTGTATATTTTCATGATTTTTTCTCACTGTGCATTGAATTACAAAATTTTTATTGTCCCGTCTTCTAATTTACTACTATATTATTAGATAGAACTTAATGTGTTGTCATAACTGTTTATCAAGCTTCTGTTTCCATCTCTCAAATGGAAAATATTTCTTAACAATCATATTTGGGAGGGGTTCACATTTTTCCCCTTTAATTTTATGTTACTCTAGAATATAAATACATATTTTTCTACCCATATACAGTAAATACAATATATGAATATAAGTGGTAGGTCAATACTAGAGTCCATTAAGAGTTTAACACTGTAACAGCCCAGTTGCTTTCAGATAAAAAGAAATATAATAATAAAGTTGCTCAGCTTGCCTGCCAACTGGGGATTTGGTGTTAGCATCCACGAATGAAGGAAACCATTTGCCTTTTTTTCTGGGACTGTGTTACTTTGCTTAGCATAATGGCTTGCCTGAAAAGTTCACGATGTCATTTTTCTTTACCACTGTATAGAATTCCATTGTGTACATGTACCACATTTTTGTTATCCACTTGTCAGTTGAGGGGCATTTGGGTTGGTTCCAGCTCCTCTGTATTGTTAAGAGAGCTGCAATAAACATAGCTGTGCATGTATCTTTGTGGTAGGATGAGTCTTGTGGGTATATACCCAAGGAGTAGTATGACTTGATTAGGTGGTAGGTTCATTTTGAGTCCTTTTTTTTTTTTTTGGTCTTTTCGAGACAGGGTCTCCCTGTAGCCCCAGCTGTCCTGGAACTCACTCTCACTCTGTAGACCAGGCTGGCCTTGAACTCACAAAGATCCGCCTGCCTCTGCCTCCCAAGTGCTGGGATTAAAGGTGTGCGCCACTGCGCCCGGCTATTTTGAGACTTTTAAGGATTCTCCACACTGCTTTCCATAGTGGTTATTTGAATTTACATTCCCACCAGCAGTGGATGAGTGTTCCCCTTTCCCCACAACCTCTCCAGCATTTGGTGTCTTGTGTTTTCTTGATGTTGGCCGGTCTTATTGGAATGAGATGATACCTTAGAGTGGTTTTAATTTGCATTTCCTTAAATATTAATGATGTTAAACACTTTTTAAGATGTTTCTCAGACATCTTACTTCCTCACTGGCGAAGTCTCTGTTCAGCTCTTTACTCCATCTTTTGAGTAAGTCAGTTGTTTTCTTACTTCTTTGTTTTTTAATTAGTCTATATATTCTGGATGTTAATGCTCTGTCAGATGTATCAGTGGTGCAGGTTTCCTCCCTCTTCGTGAGTTGTCTCTTCACTTCTTTGACTGTTTCTTTCTCTGTACAGTTTGATGAGATCTCATTTGTCAGCTGTTGACCTCATTTCCTGCACAGCTGCTCTTTAATTTAAAAAGTCTTTTCCTATGCCTATGGCTTGGAGGTTGCTGCCAACCTTTTCTTCTCTCACCTTCAGTGTTTTGGGTTTCAGGTTGAGATTTTTGATCCACTTAGAGTTGATTTTTGTACAGAGTGAGAGGTATGGATTGAATTATGTTCTTCTACAAATGGTGATTCAGTTTTGCAAACACCATTTGCTGAAGATGTTATCTTTTCTCCATTGAACTTTTTTGGCCCTTTTGTCGAATATGAGGTGGCTGAAGTTATATGAGCTCAAGTTTGAATCTTCAATTTTGTTCCATTTGTCAACTGTTTTTGTACCAGTATCTGGCTGTCTTCATGACTATAGTCCTGTAATATAGCTCGAAGTCTAGTAAAGTAATCTACATTGTGTTGCCCTTTTTACTCAGGGTTGCTTTGGCTATTTGGGTTTTTTGTTGTTGTTGTTGTTTTTCCATATGAATTTAAGGATTTTTTTCACAAGTTTGTGAAGAAGCTCATGGAGATTTTGATTGGGATTGCATTGAGTCTGTATATTAATTTGGTAGAATGGACACTTTTGTTATATTAATTTTTTGAATACATGAGCATGGGAGAGGTCTTTCCATCTTTTGATGTTATCTTCAATCTCCTTCTTCAGGGTTTTAAATTTTTGTTGTAGAGGTCTTTGGTGTCTTTGGTTAGGTTTATTCCCAGGTACTTTAATTTTTGTGGGGCTATTGTGATTGGGAAGGTCTCCTTATATTTCTTCTCCAGTTGCTTATTTTTGGTGTAAAGAAAAGCTACTGATTTTTTAGGTTTATTTTGTATCCTGTCACTTTACTGAAACTCTTTACTGAAATCATTTCTAGGAAGCTTCCTGGTGAGTTTTTAGCATCCCTTAGGTAAACTATCATATCACCTGCAAAAAGGGATAGTTTTACTTCCTTTTTTCTGATTAGTACTCCTTCAATTTCCCTTTCTTACTTTATTGCCCTAGCAAGCGTTTCAAGTACTACATTGAAGAGGAGTGGTGATAGGGGGCATGTTGCTGGGTTTCCTCCTTTAAGGGGAATGCTTCTAATTTTTATCCATTTAGGATGATGTTGGGAGTGGGTTTGTCGTTGATTACATTGAGGAATGATCCCTCAAGTTCAACTCCCTCTAGGACTTTAAGCATGAAGGGATGCTGGATTTTGTCAAAGGCTTTTTCTGCATCAATTGAGATGATCATGTGGTTTTTGTCTTTCAGTCCATTTATGTGTTTTATGATATTTATTGATTTTCGTATGTTGAACCATCCCTGCATCTCTGCTATGAATCCAACTTGGTCATGATGGATGATCTTTTTGATGTGGGTCTGTATGCGATTTGCAAGTATTTTGCTGAGGATTTTTGCATTCCTGTTAATTAATGAAATGGGTCTATAGTTTTCATTTTTGGTTGTGTCTTTGTCTGGTTTCAGTATTAGAGCGATGCTGGCTTCATAGAAGGAATTTGGGACATTTCCCTCTGTATCCTTCTGAAGAGTTTGAGTAGTAATGGTTGTAAGACCACTTTAAATGTTTCAAAGAATTCTGCTGTGAAGCCATCTGGGCCAGGGCTTTTTTTTAGTTGGGAGGGTTTTTTTTATTACATTTTCAGTTTCCTCAAATATTATGGGTCTGTTTAAACTGTCAGTCTCTTCTTTGTTAAGCTATGTTGATTCTCAGAATTTCAGATATTCATCCATTTCTCTTAGGTTTTCAAATTTAATAGAGTATATGTTTTTGAAGTATTCTCATATGATTGTCTGGATCTTGTCTTTATCTGCTGTGATATTTCCCCTTTTATCATGAATGCTATTGATTTGGAGCTGCTCTTTCTTTCTTTTGGTTAACTGGGCTAGAGGTCTGTCTATTTTGTTTATCTTTTCAAAGAACCAATTTTCGGATTCATTGATTTTTTTGGTATTGTTTTCTTTGTTTTTATTTCATTTTTGAAGCAGATTTCTGCTTTCATTTTTGTTATTTCTTCCTGTCTGCTGGGTTTAGGGTTCATTTGTCATTGTCTACCAAGTGTTTTTAGCTACATTTTTAGATCATTTATTTGTTCCCTTTTTGGTTTTTTAATGTGAGCACTAAGGGCTATAAATTTCCCTCACAGGGCTGTTTTTAATGTATCCTGCAGGTGTTGTTGTGTTGTGTTGTCTTTTTTGTCTAGTTCCATGAATGCTTTTATTTCATTCTTCAGTTCTTCCCTGACCCACTCATTCAGGATTGTGTTGTTTAGTTTCCATGTGTTCTTGTAGCTAGTAGGGCTTATCCTGGTGATCATATTGAGCTTTAATTCACTCTGGTCTCATAGAATGCATGACATAATTTCAATCCTTTTGCATTTGTTGATATTTTGTTTTGTATCCTAGTATGTGGTCGATTTTGGACAATGTTCCTTGGGGCACTGAATAGAAAGTATATTCTCTGGTGTTTGGGTGTAATATTCTGTAGATATCTGTGAGGTACATTTGGTGTATTGTATCGTTCAGTTCTGATGTCTCTCTGTTTATTTTTTGTCCTGTTGACCTATCCAAGGGACTCAGTGGGGTACTGAAGTTCCCCACTATTAGTGTGCTGGAATTAATCTGTGTCTTGAGGTCCTGAGGGTTGTGTTTATAAAGTTCGGTGCACCAGACTTTCGTGCATAAACATTTAAGATTGTGAAATCTTCCTGGTTAATTGTTCCATTGATAAGGATATAATAGCCTTCTTTGCCTCTTCTGATTAATTTTACTCTGAGGTCTATTTTGTCTGATATTAGAATAGCAACTCCTGCTTGCTTTTAGGTACCATTTGCTTAGAATATTTTTTCCATTCTTTCACTCTAAGGTGGAGTCTGTCCTTGAGGGTGAGATGGGTTACTTGTAGATAGATGGATTCTGTTTCCTAATCCATTCTCCCAGTCTATGTCTTTTGATTGGGGGGTTCAGACCATTAATATTTAAGATTATTATTGAGAGATGTGTGTTGCTTCCTTTCACCTTATTTGCATTCCTGCTCTAGGTTTTTTGTTTTTTTTTTCTTACTCTGTTATGCTTTGGTTAATTTCTCTCTTTAGTTGTTTGGGATAATTTCTCCTTTTTTCTGTTCATTGAATTGCTTCGTGTATTTTCTGAAGTGTTTTTTTTTGACATGTATTCTTTTTTTTAATTTTTATTTATTTCTGTATGTGTATGAATGTACTGTCTGCATGCACGTTTGTGCACCCGTGTCGTGCAATGCCGCGGAGGTCAGAAGAGGGTGTCGGATTCCCCTGGAACTGGAGTTCTCCTGAAATTGGAGTTTTAGACATTTCTTGGCTGCCATGTGGGTGCTGGGGATAAAACCCGGGTCCTCTGTAAGAGCAGTAGGTGCTCTCAACCGCTAGGCCATCTCTCCAGTATTCTTTCATTTTGTTTATGTCATGAAATATTTTTCTTTCTCCTTCAACTATAATTGACATTTTTACTGGGTATAATAATCTGGGTTGTCATCTAAAGTTTAGCACTGGGAATACTTCAATCCATGTTCTTCTGGCTTTCATCATTTGCACTGAGAAGTCAACTATAATTCTGATGGGATTCCCCTTATATGTAACTTGTTTTTCTCTTGTGGCTTTCAGTATTTTGTCTTTGTTTTGAGCATCTAGCATTTTAACCATGATATGGCATTGGGAATTTCTCTTCTGGTCATGTCTGTTTGGTGTTCTATGTGCTTCTTGTATTTGTACAGGATTGTCTTTTCTCAGTTTGGGGAAATTTTCTTCTATTATTCTGTTGAAGATCTGATCAATACTGTTGTCTTGGGATTCTTCTCCTTCCTCTATCCCTATGAAGCAGAGGTTTGGTCTTTTAATAGCGTCCCACATTTCCTGGTTGTTCCACTCTTGTGTTTTAAAAAAAATTCATAATCTTTACTTGAAGATTCTAATTTTGCTATGTTATCCTGTAGGTCTGATATTCTTTTATTCTGCTTCATCCATTCTGCTACTGAGGCTTTTTCCCATCCTTTCCTACTGATTGGACAAATGTTCAATTTCCTTTTTCATTTCATCCTGTGATTTCTTCAGTATTTCCACTTCCTTTTGGAGCTTTTCATTCTCTTCTTGTGGCTCCTTGCTTCGCTGGTCAGTTTCTTTTTTTCTTTCAGCCTGAGATCTTTTCAGTGTTTCCACTTACTTCTGGAGTTTATTTTTCTTTTCAGAGTTTGTGTTTCTCTTCCTCTAGTTCTTTTTGGAGTTTGTCATTCTCTCTCACTAGTTCATTTCAGAGTTTATCATTCTTTCTTTCTAATTCATTCCTGAGTTTTTCATTCTCTCTCCTTTAGTTCTCTGATTTGCTCTTAATGTTCTTTGATTTCTTTGAATATTACAATTATTGAATTGAATACAATTATTGAAACTACAATTATTCTTCTAAGGTCAGTGTCTCGGTTTCCTTCCAGGGAGATCTCATTGTCAGGATCTACAGGACTGGTAGAGTTCAGTGGGGATTTATTACATGCTTTTCCCATATGGTTGTTTTTCCATTGTGTCTTTGGCATATGGATTTGTTTTGTTTGTTCATTTGTTTATTTGGATTCTGGTGCTAATCTCAAATGTTAATATGGAGGACTGATAGTTCACTCACTTTGCTTCCTGCAAGTTTCTTCCTCAGCATTGGCTGTGCAGCGTAGAATCACTGACACTCTGGCTGCTGGATCATCTCAACCACAGCACCAGCAGCTTATTGTCTCCACCATAGTACCAGTAGCTTGAGCCCAGGTAGGTAAGGTGGGGGGAGTTTACTCCTTTGGCTGTGCACCCGTACCTCACCTGGCTGCTGACTGTGCAGGCTGCCTCTCTGTCTATCTGCACACATTGCTCTTCTCTCTGGTACAGAGGTGGTAGGTCAAGCCCCTGGCAGGGCAGCAAGGCTATGCGCCTCACCTCATCTGGCCGCCGAGTTTGCAGGCCACCTCCTTGTCTCAAAGATCATATTTTGTTCTTTCTCCCCATGTTTTCCTCTAGTCCCATGAATATATTAATAGCTTGTCTTTAATATTCTGCTCTCCAGCATAGGTGTCTAGCCAGATAAGGGTCTAGTTCTATGATAAGTTTTCTTGACCACTTGCTCCTGCTCCCTAAAGTCACTGTGAGTTCTGGATTAAGCATGAGAAAAAATTTTATGTTTAAAATTTTTTGCACTATCTTCAAAATAAAGACTAGATTCCTTACCCGAAGTGAAGTCTACTGATGTGTTTTCAGTATGTGTATCTCATTAAAGGCTACAATTCTGGAGCTACAGTCCATAATTAATGTCAGTTTTATACACTACCTCATATTCCTTGCTGGCTTTGCTGCTTTATTCTGATATATTCTAATACCTGTCTGTGTAAAAGTAATAGGATGTATTTTTGGAAAGTCTATATAAAAGGGAGCTCAAGTAAATATCACCTTCATTAGAAGAACTGGTTGTTTTTAGAAGAGATCTGCTTTTGTTCTGGGGCATTCATGGTACAAATATAGGATGGGTAATTATTTTAAAATCTAACAATTGGTATTTAGTGAAAAAACAACTAAGCATTTGAAATATATGTGTATCTTGTTAGGTTAGCAAAAGGTCACAGCTATTTAGGAAAAAAATCTTTAGACAGGTTTATGGTCACAGGCAAGTGGGTAAAGACAGGTATACAGAGAGGGGGAATAAGAGATTTGGAACACAAGCAATATCTCCTATGAATTCTATTTTCTACCACTGTGGAATAGTTATAACTGTCATATCTAAATATATCAGCCAAGCCAGCATGCTTAAGAAAGGGAATTAAAATAGAAGTGCCTGGGCCTGGATACAGGCAGGAACACAGGCCGACTTCACATTTCAGTCTGGGGGAAGCAATATTCTTTCTCAGTGAGTCCTATATTTACACCTTCTGTGGGTGTAAATAAGCAGTGCTTCTCAGAAGCAGGGCTGCCTACCTGGCTTAATTAACCTTGGGGCAATTACTATGTGCTTTTCACACATACTGTCTCCTGTGATCCAGCACAACAGCAGCTATATTACCCTAATAACCTCAAGAGGTGGAGCTCTCCAGAAAGCTCAGATTCCAAATGCTGGGTGCTGATCTATTTAGCTCTAAGGCTAGGGAGCTAGTTCAGGGAAGGGTCCTCATGTGCTCAGCACCAATGACATTGGTCATGCAATGATGTGATTTATATAAATAAAACCAATGTTCTACCTTTCTTTGTCAACATAATCGCTGAGTATCTTTTTAAAAAAGTCTTCTAAGGGTATATCTGAGGTAGTCTGAAATACTGTGATTGGATATCTAATTTTGGCTGCTAGCTCTTGGAACTATGAAACATTGAGTTTGCAGACAGTGATAGAGAGTGTGTACTGCAGATATGGAATATAATTGAACACAGATCTCTGGTTCTGCTTACCAAAATTTAAAACTCAATATTGCATGTCTCAAACTTAATTTCCTAAAATTTAAGAGGTTTTAGTTGTAAAACTCATCTCACTACAGTTACTGAATTGTTGCTTGTGGAGAGCATTTTGTAAATTCAGAAAGCAATAAGCTCCCAAAATTTCATTTTAAATATTTCTTAGATTTTTAGAAGTTGTTTTCTATTTACCAATGCCTGTTTTTTTTTCCTGTTTAGTCAATAATAGCACTTCTGTTGCACTTAAGAAAGGGATGTTTTTTTAATACAATCACACTATAATACATCCGGTATGATAATCTATTACAGTATCAATAGATAACTGCAACTTTCAGGAATTCTCTGGCAAACTTTACTATATTGATTTCACTGCATCTAAACCTGTTCTATGCCAAGAGCTCTGCTAGACATGGGGGGAACAGAGATGAGGAACAGAGACTTCAAGCCACCTCACTTTGCAAGAGGATGCACTATGCTAACTTAAATATAGATTTCAGCCTAGTTTTCTAACTTAACTGTCAGTTCCCTAAGAACTTTCTTAGGTAAATCCTTAGATTATGCATTAAAGTGTAGAAATGTAGCAAAGTAATTATGAACATAGGCCATTTTCTTTTTCATATTTACACAGTGTTTTGACTAAGTGAATGCATCAAAAGTAGCTTCTTCACAAAACAAGAAAACAGGACCTAAAATAAGTTTCAGTAAATTTCTACCATCTTCTCATCAAAGCATTGATTCTGTGAGATTTTTCTGTACATAAAGCATTGTGTGATCAGAATCAGTTCATGAAGCAGTGTTTCTAAAAAAGGTGTTAAAATTTTCTACTCAAAATAAATTTTGTAACATAATGTTAGCTGTATTCCTAAGTGGAAATTCCTGAGGTATATTGTCTATTAAATTTTTTGAGAAAAACTCCGATTTAAAATTTCTATTCGTTCAGTTTATTCAGACTTTTTCTAATTTGTTTAACTCCAGACCTCCTCTTGTGGAATACACACAAAAAATAACGCACCGTGGAATGTGGTAGAATAAGCAGAGTTCACACAGAAAGGGAAAAGAAAGGATGCTTTTATTCTCAGACCTGGTTGTTTGCCATTAACCACATTTGCCTGGCAAAGTAATAATAAAACAGTGCAGGAAATGTTCTCTCATGGAGACTGAGCCCTTAGCGTGTGTGGGCAACAGGCCCAAAGATGGAATAGTGACTAAGACAAAACCCTGCATTCAAGAAAGGACCAAAAGTTTCTAGGAGTCTAAGCAATGGGCTCTTAACCAGAGTGCTTATATCAAATCAACTCCGACATGTTGTTTGCTAAATAACTGTGCATCTCACTTTTACCATATGTGAAACTGAAACCATACTCGAGGCTTCAACATTGATGTGCTATGATGATGAAGTTAGTCAACATTCTTGAAGCTATTTAGAACAACGTGTAGCAATAGAAATTAAGTTTCGGGGGCTGGAGAGATGGCCTAGTGGTTAAGAGTGCCGACTGCTCTTGCAGAGGACCTGGGTTCAATCCCCAGCACCCACATGGTGCTGAGAGCCATCTTTAACTCCAGTTCCAGGGGAATCCAATGCTCTCTTCTGACCTCTGTGGCATTGCATGCACAGGTGCACAGACCTGCATGCAGATAGTACATTCATACACATAAAAAATAAATAAAATTTTTAAAAATTTTTTAAAAATGTAAAAAAAAATAAATTAAGTTTCTAACTAAATAATCCTTATCTTTTCTTTGTCTTCATCAGGTCGCAGGGTTGCTGAATTCGAACTGGGAAGCTCCATTTTCTAAAATGCAAAAATCAATCTCTTTGCCCTGACACCCATTAAAAATCCCCCCTGGGAAATTTGCAAAACATGTTATAGAGTTGAACAGAATAAACAGAGAAAATAAAATGTGTCTTGTACCAGCTAAATATGCATTCCTTGTCAATATCCAAAATCCTCTGGCTGCGCTCACTGGAGGAAATCAACTAACCTAATGTAATGAGAGCAACAGATTATTTTCAATATTTGCCCCTGTTGCCTCCAAATATTTTCCATGACTTTAGTTATGTGATGTGAATAATAACAGTACATTTATTGAATACCACATGCTTTGTGCTATTTTAGAGATTTTAAAAATAAAAATTTCAATGAATCCCCAAACAATACCACAAGTTGAATATTATTGATATTTCCCTTTTATAGATTATTAAATAGTAGGAACCATATTCATAAAAAGTATCAAATTTTGTTTCATAAGGTTTAAATTATCAAAAATATTTTAGGTCTTTTGCAGGACATGGTGGCGCACACCTTTAATCCTAGCACTTGGGAGGCAGAGGCAGGCGGATCTTTGTGAGTTCAAGGCCAGCCTGGTCTACAGAGTGAATTCCAGGACAGCTGGGGCTTTCCTGTCTCGAAAAGACCAAAAAAATATATTTTAGGTCTTTCAACAAAGAATGGCATTAAACATAAATGTCCTAAAAATGGGTTAATTGGAATGGTAGCTTGCAGGTGGTGGGTATTTGCAATTTGTCAATTACACATTAAGGGCTGAATCTCTGTGATATTCCCCAGACCTGTGACATTGCTCTGATTCCTTGTTACAGAGTTACAAGTTGAAGTTCACTAAGGTCAATTAACTTTGTCTATGTTCACAATGCAAATGATTCACTTATCTTTTTTAAACAGGATAGACATATGAGCATAAACTAGTAATACTTTTCTCATAGAAGTTGAGATAGCATAGGCAGATGGGAGAACTTATCAAGCCTGGGAGGGAAGTTTGGAGCTGGTCTAGAAAAGCAAAACACACAGACCTACATGCAGACAGTACACTCATACACAAAGAAAAATAAATAAAAATTTAAAAAAAAAATTAAAAAAAAAAAAAAGAAAAGCAAAACATAATACAGAGCAAGTTTAATGCTATAGTTTTCTTATTTCTCATTTTCATCAAATAGAGACTAATTATGCATTCTTTTATGCTGTCAAGAACAAAACACAGGAGAGTTCCTTCAGCCTGCATTGACTGGGATTTACACACCTGAGAATTTCCCACATAGGTCCATATGCATCTTTGAACTGAACACAAGCATTTGAAGTGCTGTGCTAATCACAGGAATAGTTGGGAGAAAATTCACAGTGATTTCTTATTCATCTTGTTGAGACCGTTTTCTTACCAAAGTGACACTGAGCACCCCCCCCAAAAGACATAAACATGTATGTATGAGCTACATTCATATTTTAGGTAACTCTAACACCTTCAGTTTTTATGAAGTGTTTGTTCAGTTTTTCTCTCTGAGAAACTTTCTATGAGTCTGTCTTATCCTGGAGAAAAATTAATAAATTTCATTATATTGTAATTGTCATCTTGAACACTTCAGTGCCTTAGTTCAGTTACTTAAACAAACACAAAACATCATCATCAACAACATAAACCCTTGCCTGACATCTGATAACAATTTATTCCATTGTAACGGTTGTAAAAGTTTCAACTAAGTGTCAGGATTATAACTCATGACATATTCAGAGAACTCCAATGTGGATGTAAGATTATAAGCTAACAACTTTGATTTTCTAAATCTCCATTCCTTCACCTTTCAGATTGCAATTATTATAATGATTATGAATATATTATACTTGCATATTGCATATCTATAAATACTAATTCTCAATATAAAGGAAATTTCATGTGAGGTAATGAGTACAGTACACATGTCAAGGCCTGTAAATGCTGAATTTAGTTGGGTTACAAATTGTTTTACACTAAAGCAGTCAATGTTGTTTCTCAGCTCTGCTATGCTGTGTGAAAACTTTGGATCTCATATTGTCTCAAACAGTAGGAAAGTACTGACTATTCTACCAGGAAAGAGCCATGATACACATTGCCTTTCAGAGTGCTCATTCTTTGCTATAGAGGGGGGGATAGGAAGACAGAGTAAGGAAAAGTGTTACTCTATAGATCAGGCTGGCCTTGAATTCACAGAGATCCACCTGCCTCTGCCCCCCAAGTGCTGGGATTGAATGTGTGCACCACCACGCCTGGCTTGGAGAGTTTCAATGTTCTTTGTAGAGAAAAACTACCAAGAGATCATGAAGGTCTGCAAGTAATGATGCACAGATATTCAAGGAATATTGCGATAGAGATGAAGAGCCAAGAACAGTAGATTTCAGAAAGATTGTTGTTGTGTGAAGGTGATTGCTGTTGTGTGAATGTGATTGTTGTGTGAATGTGATTGTTGTTGCGTGAATGTGATTGTTGTTGCACGAATGTGATTGTTGTTGCGTGAATGTGATTGTTGTTGTGTGAATGTGAAGCATTGCCCTCAGGCTCACATGCGTGAGCACAGAGATGCTGTCTGGCAAAGTTTGTGAAACCTTTAGGAGGTGGGCCCTAGCTAGAGGAAGTGGATCTTTAGCAGCAGACCTTGAGACTTTACGGCTCAGTCCCATTTCCTGTCTCTGGTTCCTAAGTGCAGGTGGAATACTATCAGCCAGCCCAGCTTCTGCTACCATGCCTCCCGAGCTGACAGCCGTACCTTCCCCACCAAGATGAACTACATTCCTTTGGAATTGTTAGACAAAATAAACACTTTCTTACTTACATCATTCTTGCCACAGTATTTTATCAGAGAAATGTGAAAGTAAATAAGGCAACCTCTATCAGGTCAGCAAGACCAATAGGTGGCACTGGTGTGGGAGGAAGCCTGACTGGGTACAATAAGGTCGATGCTCAAGCAAAGTTTGAGTTGTTGGACACAAAATCACATTCATGTTTTAGTTTTTTATAACCCTCTAAGTGTTCCCCACATATTTATGGGTATGTGGCCATCCACTGGAACACTGGAAATCTACCAGTGGCCACATCCTCAAACAAGAATACTTCTTTCTCCCAGAGTAGTTATCAACTGCCAGTAGCTCCTTGGTAAGGGGTGGAGCCTGTAGATCATCTCTCCCACCTGGAATTTTGATTAGCTTGATCTTGTCTAGGTCTTGTGCAGGATAACCACACTGGCTATGAGTTCATGACTATGAAAGCCATGTCATGTCCAGGAGACAGCACCCGGCAGCACTGCTCTCCACTTGAGCCTTGATCAGACTGGGTGGTTCCAAAAGTAGAGGAAGTCCAAGTCACACTCCCAGCTGGTCTTGCAGGGCAGATCCCAGTGTCCTCCTCTTGATGTCAGTCTAGTGTTGAGCAGCCCATGGATGCATCAGAAGCAGAGATGAGCCCTCTCCATTGAGGTCTCAAGTTGGAGATGAGTTAGTATATGTATGTTATTGAGCATTCATGTTTGGGTCATATCTCACAGAGCCATAATAAATTATCTAGAAACAAAGGACAAGGAATCATAACCAGGGGTTATTTTTCCGGAACCCTTATCACTGAAACACTACAGGAGAAAAAGAAATTAATAACTTAATCAGACTAGAAAAAGGAATGCTTTATGTAGGGCCAGTGGGAGCCATGCAGATGTAATATGAATATGCATGCCAGGAAAAGACTCCTCAGGGACAATTTCCTGTCCTGTGGATTTATGGCATGACAGAAAATGTAAAATGTGTGGTTACCTTTGAGATAGACATTTATACAAACACATGGAACTGTAGATACAGGCACAAGAAGTTAGAGGCCATTTCTGATACGTTAAGATCTATGTGGATTCGGCAAAGGCATCTTGTACTGCAGAAGAAGTGGAATGTGGCATGGTAGGGAACAAGCAAAGTGCACAGACCAGAGCTGCTGAAATATTGTAAGAGAGCACAGCACACAGGGAAGACCACAAGAGAGCACAGCACACAGGGAAGACCACAAGAGAGCACAGCACACAGGGAAGACCACAAGAGAGTACAGCACACAGGGAAGATCACAAAAGAGCACAGCACACAGGGAAAGATCACAAGGGAGCATAGCACACAGGGAAAGATCATAAGGGAGCACAGCACACAGGGAAAGATCAGAAGCGAGCATAGCACACAGGGGAAGATCACAAGGGAGTGCAGAACACAGGGAAAGATCACAAGGGAGCACAGCACACAGGGAAAGATCACAGAAGAGCATTGTGCACAGGCAAAGATCACAGGAGCGCAGAGTGCACAGGCAAAGATCACAAGAGAGCAGAGTGCACAGGAAAAGATCACACGGGAGCACAGCACACAGGGAAAGAGATGCTAATGGAAGGATATAATCTGTAATTAGCAACTGAAGCTGAGTAATAATACACCTTTCAGAGGAAAAATCCAAACAGGTGAATCATTCTGTGTTCAGTGAAGCCTGTTTGCCTACTCATCTGCTATGAGCAGTCCACACACTCAGAAGCTCACTGTGTGTGTTTTTCACCGTGTGCAGACTCAGAACACCACTGGAGTTTCTTAGAGGCCAAATCCAGAAATAGGAACTCACAGGTCCAGAACTATGACATCTTTGTGGGTATCTAACTCATCAGTCACTTACACTTCTGTTTTTTTTTTTTTTTTTTTTTTTTTTTTTGGTCTTTTGAGACAGGGTCTCCCTGTAGCTCTGGCTGTCCTGGAACTCACTCTGTAGACAAGGCTGGCCTCGAACTCACAGAGATCCGCGTGCCTCTGCCTCCCAAGTGCTAGGATTAAAGGCATGCGCCACTAAGCCCGGCATTTACTTATTTCTGTGTGTGTATCAATGTACTGTCTGCATGCAAGTTTGTGCACCCGTGTCGTGCAATGCCGCGGAAGTCAGAAGAGGGTGTCGGATTCTCCCGGAACTGGAGTTCTCCTGGAATTGGAGTTTCAGACGGTTCTCGGCCGCCATGTGGGTGCTGGGGATAGAACCCGGGTCCTCTGTAAGAGCGGTCAATGCTCTTAACCGCTAGGCCACCTCTTACACTTCTTGACCTATCCTCTCATATAGATGGCTGCTTTTTCAGTTAAGTGCATCTTTTTATTTCAGAGTCGATTGGTCCAAAGTGAATATTTGAAGCCAGTGGATCAATCATATTCTCTTAAAGGTTTTGGCATTGGAACCAATTCAAATTCAACTACTTTGTTTCTTGCCAAAATCAGCAAATTGAATTCAGAGTCTTCAATTTGCTTAAATATAAAGCACTTAATGTTTCTACGTAGGGGAAGAAATAAAACTAAACTATAAAGAGAAACGAAGCCAATGGAGAATAATACATGGTGTTCCTGGGTTCTACATGTTGATCCGCAAAGCATTTCTGTATATAGGACAAACTGCAGCTTGAACATCACTTGGAGAACCAAACACTCATGTTTAATGAAGTTTAATCACTGTTACAATGGTATTGAGATGTGATAGCTGGGACCTCCGTTAAGTGTTGGGAGGAAGGGGGCTCTGTCTCCTTGGTAGGATTAAGCTGGTTCTTGATAGTGGGTTAGTTATGGTGAAGGAACACTGTGCTGAATATTCCAGGCTTGTGGTCTCTGTATATGACTACTTCCTTTTCTCTTTCCGGTGGGTTCAAGCCCTGTCAGACTTCCAAACCTCCAGAACTGGAAGTGCGAGTAGGCTATATTCCTTTATGAATTATCCAGTCTCAGATACTGTATTACAGCTGCGGCCAGATGCCAGATGATGCAGATACAGATTTTGGAATGGAGCTAACTATAGATGAAAATATCATTCACGTTATCTTTTAATGCACAGAGTCTAAGTTGGGGCCAGCGTTCATGAAATTTTGTCATTTAAATATCAAGGCTGATCCAATAATCTAAAACAAATAGTAGATAAGATGCCAACTTAAAATTTCAAACCAAAGAAAGAAACAAGGGAATCAAAACGAGAAATGAGGGGGCGATGTGGGTGGAGCTACAATTCAAAAAGATTTGCGTTAGAGTTTCCACAGGATGTCCTCAGTGGCCCTGAGGCAGCTATCAAAAGGGGTTGTGCCAGTATGGGAAAATAATTAAGAGAAAGCCCAAACTGAAATAGATAAAAACTAAGATAGCCCAGGAGGGGGGTGCCTGCCTTTAATCTAAGCATTCAGAAGACAGAGATAGGAAGATCTCTACAAGATAGAGGGTAACCTGATCCACATAGCAAGTTCCAGTCCAGCTGGGACTACAGGGAAACCCTGTCTCATAAGAAACAAGGAAATGAAAGCAATATCTTAGTCTACCACAGGGACAAGTGGTTATTTTAGAGAACAGGGGAGAAGAAAGTCATCAGAGAGCTGTCAGCCTAGAGAGCACATCATGATACGCATCTTCCCATTCTGTAGATTTAACTCTCAGGTGTCATCAAAGTCCTCTTATTCCTGAAGGTATCCATTCCAACAGCATTTTTATTGCTATTTTCTGAACTTTTGAAACATGTATAAATGGAATCATAGGTCAATCCTCTTCTGTTCAGCTTTCTTCACTTAACATTATGTATTTCAAGTTTAAATATGGCTTTAATCTAGGAGCAGAACATACATTAACATTACTGAATATTCCTGTTAGAATATGAAATTTATTTTTCATTTTAATATAGATATTTGGATTGTTTCAACTGGGGGTTACTAAAAATTAATACTTTTATGAATATTTTAGATGTGTTCTCAGTACAAATTCCTGTGAGAACGCACCTAGCAAAGGAATGGCTAAGGTCTGTGGATTCTGCACTGTGGTAGATGTCACCAGGTGCCCGTTTACACTCATGCCTTTGTCCACCTCCGGGTAACCCTATTCCAGTTGCTGTAGCCTTGCCAACGTTTGGTGTGATGTAACACTTTACTTTCTCTCCTTTGGCATAGTTGCAATCCCGTTATTTTTCCTATGGGTCTTATTATTTATTTTTAACAGCTGTAGGAACTATTTTACTGTTCATGGCTTGTTTCATTTCTGAGCTTGCACCATTTTGTAGTTACGGACTATAAAACACTGTTTTACACTCTGTTTTCTCCCTTTTAATGATGTCCTATGAAGATCAGAGGGTCTTAAGTTCAATGTCAACTATTGTATCATGGTTTCTTTAACTAGATTCCTGAACTCTGTTTGAGAAGTTTGCTTTCCCCCAAAGTTTTGCAGGTATTCTTTCATGCTGTCACCTAGAAACCTCATGTTTGCTGCTATTTTTCTTGCTTTTTTTGAGACAGAATCCCTCTGCGTAGCTCAGATTGGCCTCAGTGATCCTCCTGCCTCAACCACCTGAATGGCAGGCTGAGAGGTGTCACCCCTGCTTCCAGCTATCAGATTTTATTCTCAACATTTCTCAACAGCACATTATGAGTGAACTCTTTGTATGGTTTGAGATAGAGTTTCAGGTGTGTCAATTTTGCAAAAAAAAAATTCACCCCTGGTATTAAATTAAGAATCCCTAGTATTATCTTTGTGATGCTGTCTTTCAATTTATCTATCTTTCTGGTGTATTCTCAGGCCAATAAAACACTGTTTATAGCAGTAGCTTTTATATTAAACTTCGACCAGTGACAACACAGGGAACTTCTCAGTTTCTGTCTCTCTGAAGATCATCTTGGCTAGTTGTCCTTTCAGTCTCAATATATATTTTAGAATTGTAGGTCACTTCCACAGAAGATAAAATCCTACTCAATTTTGGTTAACATTGTAGCAAATCTACAGAATAATAGGGAGACAACTGATATTTTTATAACTTGAAAATCCAAAGTACTGAGTATAATGTGCTGGGTCTGATGGGTCACCCATATTACAACAGAAATAAAATTTCTCCTATACTGTGGGGCAGGGCTGTGGGACTGTGGGGTTCCCTGCATCTGCACATGGGTCCCCAGCCTCTCAGTGCTCCTAAAGCCATTGCACTTGGGGGTTGGGGGGAAGGAGATCACAGTGGGAGGTAAACTCAGCAGCTCAGAGACCTGGGACCTGGCCTCAAAGCACTGAATAACTCACTTATTTGCAGATTAGGGTAATTCATTTGTCTTCTTTCTTCTTTGTTTTTTGAGTAGTTTATATACTCTGGAAATCAATGCTTTGTCAGATGTATCTGCAGCGAAGGTTTCCTCCCACTCTGTGGGTTTTCTTTTCACATTGTTTCTTTTGATGTACAGAAGCTTTTGAGTTTAATGAGGTCCCATTTGTCAATTGTTGACCTTAATTCTTGTGCAGCTGCTGTCTGATTTAGGAAGTCTTTTCCTAAGCCTATGTCTTGTAGTCTGCTGCCAACTTTTTCTTCTATCACCTTCAGAGTTTGGGGTTTCACATTGAGGTCTTTAATCCATCTGGAGTTGACTTTTGTACAGGGCGAGAGGTAGGGGTTTAATTTCATTCTTCTACAAGTGGTGATCCAGTTTAGCCAACATCACTTGCTGAAGATGTTGTCTTTCCTCTATTGTGTCTTCCTGGCCCCCTTGTTAAATAGGTGGCTGAAATTGTATGTGCTCACGTTTGTATCTTTAGTTTTGCTCCATTGGTCAACAGGTCTGTTTTTGTGCCAGTACCAAGCTGTTTTTATGACTATAGCCCTATAGTAAAGTTTGAAGTCTGCTATAGAGATTCCTCCCTGTATTTCTCTTGCTCAGGGTTGCTTTGGCTATTCAGGGTCCTTTGTTTTTCCAAATGAAATTAAGGACTTTTTTTTCTGAGCCTGTGAAGAAACTCTTGGGGATTTTAATTGGGATTGCATTAAATATATACAAGAGTTTGGGTAGAATGGACATTTTTACTATATTAATTTTCCCAATCCATGATCATGGGAGGTTTTTCCATCTTCTGATGTCTTCTTCAATTTCCTTCTTCGGGGGCTTAAAATTTTTGTTGTAGAGCTCTCTGGTGTCTTTGGTTAGGTTTGTTCTAGGTTTTTTTTATTGTTTTTGAGGCTACTGTGAGTGGGAAAGTCTCCTTGTATTCCTTCTTCAGTTGCTTGTTGTTGGTGTAAAGAAAGGCTACTGATTTTTCTAGGTTAATTTTGTATCTTGCCACTTTGCTGAAGCTCTTAATCATTTCTAGGAGTTTTCTGGTAGAGTTTTTAGCATCCCTGTGCTTCAGGTAGTCCTGGCAGGTCCCTGATCTAACCACTGCACACTCAGAAATATTCCATTTTCTAGCTACTGCAAAGTGCCTTTTTTGGTTTCTTTTTCAGATAGGCCATCATTGTTGTATAAAAGCATTACTTGTTTTACCCCTTTGTTCTTTGCTTTTTGAAACAGGTGGTAAAGAAAGATGAAAGCCTGAAATGTGTAGGTAAATGGATGGGACTAGAAAATGCTATGCTAATTGAGGTAACTCAGACTCAGAAAAATGAAGGACATATGTTTTCCCTCTCTTGTGGATTGTAGCACCAAATCTTTATTATGTGGGCATGTATCCTGATGTAACTACAGGAACCAAGAAAATGGAAAGGAACCAGGGAGGTATAGGGAAAGAGGGAACATGAGACAGAAGACTAGTAGGAGACAGGTGTTACTAAGGGAGAAATGAATAAAATTATGTTATTTAAATGGGAGGGGAGAGGAAGTGTTATAGAAAGAAATTTGGAGATAAAGGGAAAGAAGGAGCTCAAGAGAGGTGGGACCATAGAAGACTGGTCTTATCAAGGGAAATATGGGAAAAATGGGGACACTTTAAATGGGAAGACATGGAGGGAGGATTAGATAGGGAGTGGGAGAGAAGACAGATAAATAATGCCTAGCTAGGAGCTGGAGAGATGGCCTAGCGGTTAAGAGCACCGATTGCTCTTGCAGAGGACCAGTGTTTGATTCCCAGCACCCACATGGCGACTGAGAACCGTCTTTGACTCCAGTTCCAGGGGAAGCCGATGCCCTCTTCTGACCCCCGAGGCATTGCAGGACACAGGTGCACAGACCTGCATGCAAACAGTACATTCATACACAGAAAAGAAATAAATAAAAAGTAAAAAATTTATTCCTAGCTAGTATAAAAATCCTAAGGGAATCATGTTAGAATAATAATCATGCCAAATTACACATATGGTATCATTACACGAGTTCCATGTGCACAGCTGAAGTCTACATAACAAGAAAGAGTACCAGACAGGAGAAACCTTCCTTTGAGATGCTGGCCAAGGTAGACCAAGAGACTCCCGAAATTACATGGCTGTTGCCACAGCTCTTGATTTCTTCCCAGAACTTGAAGGTTAGACCCTATTGTTAAAGACCACAAGTAGTCACACATAGACATTGCTTGGGAATTACCCAAGCCTAAGCAGCACATCTACAATGCAACCTCTACACCTAAGGCTCATGTAACATAGAACAAGGAGCCAATAGGACACTAATAAATCTCTTAGCTCTCATTAAGGAAGCTCCCTCATGCAACAGGGGTCTGGAAACTCAAAAGGCCATAAATGGCCAAACCGTGGAGATTAGGAGTCTGCAGAGTGTGGGTCCTGATCCCCCACCAACCTTCTCCTCAACAAGTTGCAATCATTCAAATCCAGACAACCCCCTAGTTCCAAATCTAACTTGTCTTTTCCTAGACCAAAGAGATCACTTGGAAACACTGCTCAGTCTCTCTGGCCAGTTTCATGGCTTATTGATTCATGATCTGTGCCGAATATGGGCAATTGCCTTAAGAGGAAAGGCAGTATTTGAGGTTGGGCACAGCTGGACATCTCCCACAAACACGCTCCTGGGGTCTGCATTTTCAGATCCTCAGCTTAGGTATTCTCTAGTATATTTATCTAGAGTTGTTTTGCAGATTTTTTTTTTTCTGACTTTTAAGTCACTGAATAAAGGTGAAAATGTTAGTCTGTTACGCGGCACCAAACCACAGCTAAAAATGTGATGAATATCTCTAGATATCTCCTATGTTATTTTATGACAAGAGTTACGATCACATTTTATTTTATTAAATTAGCACAATATACTTCCTTAACATATTTAATTTTAATAAATTTACGATAATGTCAATTTTAAACTTGTTTGTTTTGTTTTTCAGGGAGGGTCCCTCTGAAGAGCCCAATTTGGCCTTGAACACATAATCTTGTTGTCACCTTCCCAAGAATTGGGATTAGCAGCATGTGTTAAAACCTGGCTCATTTTTAAACTCTCTTAATTCATGTAACTTTTTCCCTCCATGGCTGTAATATATTATATATTAATATATAATATATTACTAATAGCAAGAATTATTGTTTCACATGATATAAGCAATGAATTCATTCACTAAAGACATTTCTTGATAACTTTTCAGAAGTATTTCACTGATTTTTTAATACAAGCCACAAAATATAATTGTTAAGTTTTTATTAGATGCTTTCAAGCACCGGATAATTTTATAATGTTTAATTTTACAGGATTTAATAATTATAAATAATACATCTTATTTAAATTAGAATTTTCTTTGATAACTAATGAAGTTAAAGTCATAGTTTATTAGGAATGCAGAAAGGAATTTTAAAAACTTTAGGTTAAAAGACCCATTGGGGAAATTTATGTAATTACACAGATACAAGTATCTATTTCCACAATTATTTGTGGCATATTTTGTGATCTTAAACTTTTTGCATAATACCTCAGACATATAATGTACTCTGTTAACATTTATTAAATTGATGAGTATTTGTGCTTTCATTTCTTGGTGTCTGGAGGTGGAATCTGTGAATTACATTTTGAAATCTTTAGTTTTACTTGCTACAAAACTTGGGCTTGCCTGTTGAAATCACTTTCCATACATTCAGCATCATCTCCTCCAGTTCCTGGCAACTTCTGTTCTATTTTACAATCATGAGCAACAATGGATTCCTAAGTTTTAAATCTGTCATATGCACTGGAAAACAGCTCTCTGCCTGAACTGGAGAGTGCCCATGTGGAGAACACTTCGAAAAATGAGGTTATTTCGAGTGACCAGATAAAGGGAATCAGACAGAATTTTGATTGGAAAGTAGTTCTGCTCTATCATCGTTCCATAAAATCAACGATAATGTGGCAAACTTGTTATCAATACTCTCATGTGGACCAGCTATTCCAGTGACTCTAATCAGTTTACAGTGATCACTTCTAGTACTGTAATTTTCTAGACAAGTAAAATTCGTAACAAAGCAGTTTACTGTTACTAATGATATTTTCATGAAAATAAATTCAATATAGTGAAATACACAATATCATTTAAAAATTTTTATAGGTTTTTAATTACTTTAGAGCCATAAATATATCATATTCATGTTGACTTTTCTCATAAAAACCATTATATCTGGTATGTTAAATTTAGAAACAGAATTTATTCAAGCACAAAATGCAAATGTCCTAAACTAAATTGCTTGTAATTTTTAAAATATTTAATCATAAACTACTCAACATTAAAAACTGTCTGAGGTATTAAGTAAAGTAAAATCTGCAAAAAGTATTTATTAAATTAAAACAAATAATAAAATTAATAAATATGGAAAAATATACTTTGGGTTTACTTTCTCATAGAGAGATAAATTTATAAATTACTGTTTTTAATAGGCTTCCCGAAATACAGGAAAATATTCCCTTTATCTTTTGAATAAAATTTTATTTACATGATTTTATTTCAAGGTTAAACTGAATATGGTTCACACCTAATGTATCTAACAAATAAATCTCCTTTCTCTCAATTCTCATAGACAAAAATCCAAATTCTGGGATTTCTTGGCTTTTTTTTTTTTTGACTGCTTTTCAGAAGCACGTAGGGAGCCCACGCTGCTTTGTTAACACACCCTTTGTCAAGTTAAAGACCATAAAAGCAGCAAATAAGATCTACAAATATTTCCCAAGAGAAAACTCTGCATTAGTTCCAAGGAAAAAATTAAGATAATTTCAAAATAAGGACAAGTTTAGAAGTGTAATTATAGTTTTTTCATAGTTTATTTTGCTTGCTTTTATCACTTCCTTGAATAACATTTTATTTCTAGTTCTGAATGTCAGTGACATGAGTATGTTCACTTTGCCCTGATTAAACAAATAGTCTAAAATTAAAAGCATAACTTCTGGGGCTGGGGGATAGCTCAGTCAGTAAAGCGCTTGCCTCGTGAGCACATGGATCTGTATTTGAGCCCAAGTACCAACATTAAAATCAAAGCAAAAAAACGCCGAGTGTGGTGGTGCATGCCTTTAATCTTAGCACTAGGGAGGCAGAGACAGGTAGATATCTGGGAGTTCAAGGCCAGCCTGGTCTACATAGTGAGTTCCAGACCAGTGGTGGCTACAGGGATACCCTGTCTCAAAAAGAACAACAACAACAAAATTGGTAAGATCCAGTGTTTAAGATGTTTTTATTATTTTGAAATAAAATATTTCCCTATTTTTTATATCACATTCTTTACATCTTTCATTTGGAAAACATCCATCCTGCATTCCTTTTGGGCCTTCTCATACCATAGGAATTAAAACTATCAAGAAGCAAACCTGGAAAATGCATCAGATCAGTGCATTCTAATGTCTTCATACCATGTTGTGTTATTGTCAGAAACTTAGGAAAATTGAATTTGTTGAGAGCATCTTTCTACTGTTTGAAGTCCAGTTTAGTTTCAATTAAAGCACATATGTGACATCAATGATGGTACAGTGGACAGCAATAAAGTCTCCAAGCTGTGCTCATTCAGAGGCTGGCCACACAGTTCCGGGAGGCTTTCCTGATGGCTCCTAGGACTGCAGCTCTGGGTGGAACAGCTACAGGCATGCACAGCTCTCTGCATACACATCTCTCTGCATGCACAGCTCTCTGCATACACAGCTCTCTGCATATACAGCTCTCTGCATGCACAGCTCTCTGCATACACAGCACTCTGCATACACAGTTCTCTGCATACACAGCTCTCTGCATACACAGCTCTCTGCACACACAGCTTTCTGCATGCACAGCTCTCTGCCTTTGCAGGTGCCTTTCTGCCATGCGTCCATATGCACAGCATGCCTCTCTATCTCCCACGCACCATAACACTGTGGCCCTCATCTAATGGGCAGTATCCCAGGGGGCCGATAGACACTGAAAAAATCGAGAACACAGAGAGCAGCAGTACTTATAACTGCTGGCTGCATCTTCTGGGTGTGGTTTGTGATTATTGATTTTTTTTCCTTTCAAAAAACCCATGAGATCTCTGGTCTCTACAGTTCACACAGAAATGAGTTAAAGTTTTCAATGAATCTTTTAACAGTCTATATAGCAAAAGGATGATTAATTTTAAACCTTTGCCTTGTTTCAGCACAGAAAGTCCGTTCTGCACATTCTTCCCAGCACTCTCTTCCTTTAGTCCAATGCCAGGTGACGCTCCCTCGTCCAGCATTTCCTTTGGTGTACTATTTTATGGAATCTTTGTCAGCTCCCTCGGCCTGTCTCTATACCGGGAAGTATAGAGTCCATCTATACCTGAGTCCATCTGACTATTATCTGAATGTGTTCATCTGTCCAATGCCCTAGATGGTAAAGGATGCTCTAGATGGTAAACTCCTGAGGCAGGCATCTATTCCCAAATCCTCAAGACCACATCACGCTTGCTATGATGATAAAGCTTCATTATTAATTTAGTAGGATTGGAATTCCCTTGGAAACTCACATCTATGTGCATCAAAGAGGGTGCTTCCCCAAAACTTTAAGAAAGCAGAGCAGACCTACCCTGAATGTGGGTAGGGACATCCTCCCATTCTAGAATAGCTGACCCCCTGCTGCCTCACTGCAGGTGTCATGTGCCTCATACTCTTGCTGCCTCACACACTTGGCACCTCACAGTCCTGTTGCCCATCAAACCTTCCCTGTCATGATGGGCTGTATTCCCATGAGTGTAAGGGAAAATAAACCCTTCTTTCCTTAAAAAAAAACAATCCTATGTTTTGTCCTCAGTTAAAGCAATGGTGATGATCTGTTCTTGTGCAATCTAACACCCTCATCTTGCAACATTTGTGGGAATCACTCAGGGAGAGCAACAGTTTTCCATACTGCTAGAAAATATCTGCAGGAATTTTTGTTGCTTCCGTCCAAGCACCATGCCATTTTCAGAGTAAGAAGCAGGTTTGCCTATGTAGGTCCAGGAGCTTTCTGACCTGACCTCTGCCCACATTATCTACTTAGTCTTTCGCTGTAATTTTCCTACTTAAAACCCCATCAACTTGGAACCACCAGTTTCCCCAACCCAATTTTTATTCTTCCTTTATGGCTTCCAAGCAGCTTCTGAAATGTACGGCTCCACCATCAGGTCAACCACCCTGAACTCCTGCATTTCCATGGGACCACAAAACTCCAAGCGGTATTCCCCTCTCACAATAACCACAGCCATGCTCCTGCTGTTACTTCACACTAATACACAGAAAGCATGTGGAAGAGAAGACCTCCCATATTCATCTCTATACTACGTGCTGTACGCAGGCCTGGGCACCCAGAAGTCTCCTTGCAGAGCTTGCTTCTCACATCTGACCCTTTTATAATTTATGTTTCTTTAACATCCAGTTTACTACTAGCTGTATTTATTTATAAGAAAACTAGCCAGTAGCTGGGATGAAAATTGAAAGACATGAACCGACCTGCCCCAAATACCAAAACAACACATTGGAAAGCCTTTAAACCACAAAGCCAATGCTTTGTGGGCCTTTTGATATCCCTTTTCATACAAAGATTATGGACATTTCCTTTGTGGTCATCAGTGATATTTGGTGTTTTGGTAAATACATCAAATTCTACCACTAGTGACAACCATAGCTCTTGTGTGACCACTGCATGCAGAAAAGCTGACAACCATGAAGCCAGGATAACAATGAATTTGTCATGCTCTTTTACAGTGACAAGTAGAAAACACTGCTGTATATTTTAAGCTTCCTAGTAAGTACATTTTGTATCTTCTTTCAAATATTTCCCAGTCATCATGCCTGATAGATTGACAAGCTCAAAATCATTTCTCACAGGGAAAATTGAGCAAAGTATCACAACCTGGTTCAAGACAGAGTTATGTTCAAACGAACATAAGCACATGGATTAAAGTCATGAAGTATCAGGGCATATGCCACCTAGATTTAAGAGAGAAACCAAGGGACATTCCTTGGTAAGATAATCACCATAAGCTCACATGCTCACACACACACACACACACACACACACACACACACACACTCATGCACACACACACAGAGGCATATTTTTTGACTATGCAGCAAAATGATATGTTGCTGATAGAATTTTGCAAACAATGTTTGCTAATTTTCTTAGGAGTGGCCTATTAATTATCTAGTGAGCATCCATTTTAATTATAAGATGACCAATTTCTCTTTGTAACTGTACCTAAGTCCATTGCTGTAGACATAGCAAGCTGAGTTAACACAGCTCCATGAGTACAACATTCCCAGCAATGTGTAATCATGCCACATCGTGATTGGACCATAGGCAGAAGGGGCAATTGCATGAGAAAATTACTTACTACTTTTGAGGAGTTAGTTCAGTTTCATTACATGACTGTATAATTATTACAAGAAACCAGTGGATAGTTCTATGTCTTTTTAGACAAGAGAATACTGTGGATCAACTAAAGCACTAAACTCAGCTTCAAATCCAGTCAGGGCAGCCTTCACAGGCCTCACTGTGCTACATTGCCATGGGGACACCTTGTTGGTGTTTCTGTCTACAGGTAGTCCCCGTCCGCCCTTCACAGAACGGAACATAGCGGGCTTCCTGAGGCCTTCTCTCACAGGCACACCTGGGTTCTGTCCCCTCTGGTTAGTCCTAGTCACCAGCCGCAGCCTCATTTGGTCAGATTTCTTAAAATCTAAATATTCAAGTTTTGTGTTAGCTTTCCATACTCAGAAGGACGTTCAGCCCAGACATCTATCTGTTGATAGATGATCCAGAAGTTCATTTCAGATTATATGCTGAATTTCACTAACATCTTGAACTCAGCATTGTTGGTTGAAAACCCACTAAGTTACTCTAGATACTAGTTTTGCTACAAGATCTTGCAAGTACCCGGAAGGGAGATCCATCTCATGATTTTCTTGACATTTTCTAAGGAAGCAGCTTTTATTGACAAGATACTGTCACAAGTAGGTTTTAAGTATAAAAAGAACTCACCATACCCTAGAGGCAAGAGGCTGAGCTTCTGAGCTTCATTTCATCTGGAAGCAGCCTGACCTGAGTTCACTTTCTGTTCTTTTGTGGAAAGGGTGATACCCAATCCCCGGGCCATGTGCTTCAGCTTTTTCTTGAATTTATTCAATAAATATCATGAGTTTGGTATTCAAACAAGAATCAGTGAAATATAAAAATATCACCTCAGTAGTTTTACCACACTAACCATTGGGTGTAAAATAATCTTACATTTTTTTCCAAGATTAAAAAGAAAGTAATTGAATTTAATGTGGCTAAGTGATTTTTCTATTTATAAAAAAAGCACAAAGACGTATGGCTTCTGGCGTGTATTGCAAGAGGATTAGAATTTGCATTCTAACCCAACAACAAGTTAAAAGCTGTCCAAAATTTAAAAATCAGTAATTCCTCAAGAATGTGAGATCCCTGGTCTGACTCTGCTGTCCCCAGTCCCCCAACTTGGTGAAACAGTTGAACAGATGTGGAAGAGAGTCCCAATGTGGATCAAAAGTATGCAAACAGAATCTGCTGCAGCAAGCAGAGTGGACAGCCTGGACTGCTGACTGCAGTTGGAGTCTCAGAGTGGACAAGTCAGAACCAGAAATTCTAGGGACACCATGATAGGAAAGTTTCCAATATTCACAAATTTTACTTATGGAAAATCTACCAGTTCCTCACGGTGACTAACAGAAAAATCTTCTTGTAGGGGGGAGAGGAAAAGAGCCATTATGAAATGCACAGAGCATCTGCTCTCAACAGCTCAGCCCTTATGTAGGTCCTAGCCTGCCGAGGCTTCACTGGAGCTGACCTACCTGGAGGAGACAATCAACTGCAGTCCACTGTCTGTCCAGGAAGAAGAGCGCAGACTCAATTCCAGGCTCTCCAGCTACATTTGCCACCTAAAAACAAAGGAAGAAACAGGAATAGGTTGTGAGGTTCACAGTCCAGATCCACCAGTTGACCCAAAGCTGAGGGTGACCACAGGAGGGTAGAATGTGTCCTTTTCCCAGTTTGGTCACCTAAGGCTCCTTTAGGGAAGCTACTCTGACTGACTCAGAACACCATGTCCACCTCCCAACTGAAAATTCAAGGACAGTGAAGATGAGAACAAGCATTGGAAAGAGAGTTAGAGATCCCAGGAATGCTGCAATTATCAGAAGATGAAAAATAAAAAAAAAAGAAGAAGAAAGAAAGAAAAAGAAAAATTAACAAACCAACAAGGTACACTTGATGGGCTCGTCAGGGTGAGCCCAGCCCAGCAAAGACACTCTGAGCTTCAAAATATGGCAAAAAACTTTTAAATGTGAAAGGAAAAGAAAAATGTACTTCAAAAGAACAAGAGTCCTCAGGAGAGCTAGCACAAGTACAAAAGTTATTAAGTCGTGGCATGGGAATGCCAAGAGGGGAAGAAAGGAAGGGACCGAGGTGCATGCTGGTCCTAGTGACTAAAGGTTCTCTCCTATTGATACGGGACCGAGGTGAACCCCACAAAATCCAAAACAAACAGAAAAAAAAAATCAGAAAGCCCACATATGTTTAAACTTCAGAGAATGAAAGGTAAAGACACAAATTTAAAGGACCTACAGGAAAACTCAACAGAGAATGGAAAGAGAATAAACTTCTCAACAGAGGAGCAAAGATAGGAATTACATGTGACTTTTCCCCCAGATACCTTGTAAGCATAAAGATCATGATCACGGAGTAAAAAAAATTAAAAGAGGGAGAAGAAAATTCTAGAATTCCATATCTCGTGAAATTAACCTTACAAAAGTGTAAGAGGAATAAATACTTTCTTATACTTAGCAAAACAACTTTTAAAAATTGAGAACACCCATTTACCTGGAAAGTTCATGACTTCATCTTTCTTTACCACCGAATAGAACTCCATTGTGTAGCTGTACCACATTTTTGTTATCTATTCACCAGTCGAGGGGCATTTGAGTTGATCCAGGTCTTCTTTATTGTGAAGAGAGCTGCAATAAGCATAGATGTGCAATAAGCATAGATGTGTATCTTTGCAGTAGGATGAGTCTTGTGGGTATATACCCAGGAGTGGTATGGCTGGGTCAGGTTGTAGACTCATTTTGAGTCTTTTAAGTGTTCTTAACACTGCTTTCCATAGTGGTTGTACAAGTTTACATTCCCACCAGCGGTGGATGAGTACTCCCCTTTCCCTACAACCTCTCCAGCATTTGGTGTCTTTTGTTTTCTTGATCTTAGCCAGTCTTATCAGAGTGAGATAATATCTTAGAGTGGTTTTAATTTGCATTTCCTTATTTATTATTTATTAATGATGTTGAACTTACTTTCAGACATAGTAATTAACGCATATGGGTGGAAGGTATATATTCATATTTTAGAGTAATATAAAATTATAAGTAAAAATATGAACTCCTAAACATATATTGGAGTTAACATACAGTTTATTCCTGGAGGACATAATTCTGGTACACATATAATGTTTATTTAGGCATATTTTGGAGCAATACAATTGGGAGGGAACAACAACAACATAAGGACTGGGTCAAAGAATGAATTGATAATAGTTAAACTCTGTCCCAAACAACAAACCTTTGCAGAGAAAAACTTTAAAAAGACTGAGAGAAAGATGCAGGACATGTATGGCAGAATGCATGATCTGGGGTGGGGTGGGGGAAGGGAAAGGGGAATATGTCTAAATCGAACTGAGAAATGATGTCTGAAATACACAAGGCATCAATACAAGTATTAAAAAAAACTGAGAACACTTGCTGCCAGAATAGCTTCTTTAGATAAAATGTTTGTAAAGTAATTCAGAGAATGAAAATTATATATATATATATATATATATATATATATATATCACCATTATTTAAAAATACCAGAAAAGTAGTATGAGAAAGTAAAATAAAATTTTATTGCATTTATTTATTTTAATTTTTAGACAGGGTCTCACTTTGCAGCCCTAGCTGACATGGAATTTACAGAGAGCTGCAGACCTCCACCTGCTTGGATTGAAGGCACATGCTACAACGCCTGGCTGGATTTTTTAGACTTTCTTATTGATACAGTAGGGGGTCCAGATCCTTCAGGGACTCTGATACCATCTCTGGAGAAATGTCTCACTAAAATAAATAATTTTTGAGTTAATACAAAAAGTAATTGTTTAAAATAATACAATGCATTTGATCATATATGCATATGTATATATCACATATGTAAATATCATGGACAGGAGCCATGCTATAAAGGTTGGGAAAGAGGATATAGGAATATTTATGTCAAGGTACTTGCACTACCCCTGAAGGGTAATGGCATAGTTTCATAATGGGACTGGATTAGTTCACAATGTACATTGTAAATACCCTGGCAAATACTATAGAAATATGAAAATTAAACATAATTGATATGCTAAAATCTATAGAAAATGGAATCAATTAAAACTTAAAAAGAAAAAAAAGTTCTTGCCTTTTTGTTCCTGAAGAAAATTTGAGGAAGGATTTTATAAAGTTCTTGGGAATTTAAGAAGGACTTTGGGGAAAACAGTAGCCAGCTTACTTTAGGAGTGTGGTCCTGTTACGTTGCCCACCCTCCAGGGCTAGGCCCACACTCAGGAATATTTGGGCAACTTAAATTGGGATCAATGGAGAAACAGAATTCTCAAAGGTGAGAGGGTAGTGAGGTGGGAACAGATCTGGGAGGAATCCGGGGAGTGGAAAATAAGATCAATATACATAATACAAAATAATTCTCCAATAATTTTAAAAAAGAACTTTGAAAATAAACACTCTCAATCGAGACCTATAATTGAGATAAAATGGCATAGTGATATAAAATAATCTTAATAACTGTGGCAATTAATTCAATCTGGAATACAAAATCTTAATTTCACAATACAGTATCTTTGTTCCTGTGAGATACTGACTTTATTTTTATGGGACAATAGTAATGAAATGTCTTACAGAAGCTACTACTATTATTTAACAGTATTTATATAATGTTATAAACTTGGATTTCCAAAGACAATGAAGAATAAAAATAAATAATATTCATGCAGGCATGTCACATTACATATAGTAAAAAAGAAGCTTCTCTCCTAAAGGCTGGGATAACCTTCACTGTAGTCATGCTGGAGCTCCTACTCCTGTGTTGTGGTCCAACAGAACAATATCTTGTCCCATTTTAACACCTTTGCAAAGTTATTTTTCTACCTCCCTAAACTCTCTGTAAGAAGGAACACATGTCAATCAATCACTATCAGTTCAAGTTATTGATTGCTACATTTTTTTTTTCTGTGTGTTGAGCAGTTGAGGTAGTCTCAAGTGAGCCATCTTCCTTAAGGTCTGTCAGGACACCAGTCAGTGCTTTGAGTGGAGCTGTAGTCAGCCTAAAGTCTGACTGAGACTAGAGTCTACTTCCAGGATGGCACACTCACATGGATGGTGAACTGTTACCAGCTTTTGGACAAGCACTTCAGCTCCTCACATGGGTCTTTCCACTGGACTGCTTAAGGAGCATCATGGGGTGTTTCTCAGGGTGTTCTAAGGACAATCAGAAACTTCAGTGGCTTTTACTGCTCAGTCTACACCATCACACTGCAATATCTGCTGGCTTCTGTTATACAGTTCAGCCCAGGTAAGTGTGGGCAGAAAAACAAAACGGGCTAGTTTATATCATTTCCTAGTTGCATGACAGTTACCTTGGCAAAGCACAACTTAGCAGAGGAAGGTTTATTTTAGCACAATTCCAGGTTATAGTCCACCATCATAGGGAAGTCACAGAGGACCTTGAGACACTGGTCACACCATTCCCACAGCGAAGACCAGAGAGAAACCAATGCACCGTGCTTCCTGCTTGCTTGCTCAGTTCTTTTTTCACTTAAAGAGTTCAGAGCCCAGGGGCTGGAGGGATAGCCTAGCGGTTAAGAGCACCGACTGCTCTTGCAGAGGACCCGGTTTCGATCCCCAGCACCCACATGGCGGCTGAGAACTGTCTGTAACTCCAATTCCAGGAGAACTCCAGTTCCATGGGAATCCGACACCCTCTTCTGACTTCCGACACAGGTGCACAGACCAACATGCAAACAATACATTCATACACATACAAAAATAAATAAATAAAATTAAAAAAAAAAAAAAGAGTTCAGAGCCCAGCCAGGGAAGGGCACCACCACAGTGGGCTGGGGCAGTTACTAATCAACAGCATGCAGATGTGCCCACAGGCCAACGGGTCTACATAATTCCTCAACTGAGACTCCTTTCTCAGAGGAGTCTATGTCACTGGCAAGTTGACATTTAAAACTATCACATATTAGAAATTGGGGTTTACTATGGGTCACTTTAAAGCCTGGCTAGTTACCATAGCTCAAATAATAGTTTGGGCCGTTACTTGTTCTTCCCTGTAGGGAGTGAGACCATCTTTAATTCATGAGGACTGAGTTTCGAGAAAAAAGAAGGGAGCCAATATGTTCAAAGGACATTATGGCTGGGCCAGATTTTAAGGCCCATACCTAGAAATCCATACACTATTATCTCTGCTTCATTCTGCCCGTGAAAGCAGTCATTTATCCCACACAAAGTAGTCCCTAGTGAGAAAGCCAAAGAATTTATGACCCTCTTTAAACATTGACCTAGTTGTTCTCATAACTGTGTGTGTGTCTTCTACATTTAGTGCAATGTTCGGAATTCATCCGGCAATAAATGGATCAATTGACCAATTAATGAATAAACAAATTTGAGGTTTAGTTTTTTTTAAAGGATTGCTTGGTATTGGTATAAATAACATACATCTTAGAATTAATTTTTAATTTTCACATGCATTAATATATTAATAAATGAACGGAATAACAGCTAACCTTATATTCTAGTTAAAATGTACACTACATTATTTCAGATGGGCTGTTGACATTTCCCGATCAAATACAAAAATCAAATCAGAGAAGTTGCTTTCTCAAAAGAGCTTGGAAAAAATGTGTCTGAGCAGAAGCTGGAGCTATTAAAGCTATGATAGCATAATACTCTATTACTTGATTTGAATTAATAGTTTAAATCAGTGTATAGTATTTATCACAGACATCTCTTTAATGAGATGAAAAGAAGAAAATAAGAGGGCAGTTAAGAAAAGGATGGAGGTGTGTCACAGTATATAGTTAACTCACGACAGCTGCAGTCGGAACAGCTACTTCCAAATGTGTTTGCCCTAATTATAAGAAAAGATAGTGCCAAATTAAATTAAGCAGTGCCCCTTTGGATGAGAACAGCACTTGAAGCATTACTGTCTGTGTTGTTTACACATTTAACAAACAACTATTTCTCGGAAAGGTAGTTAAATGAAATTACTGTCTTGCTGAGTCCAGTTTCACCTTTAGACATTTCTTTTAAACTAAATTATAAAACTTTCTATAAAAGCAAGACAGATAGTTAATTACAATTACCAGAGCAGCCCCCTTCTAACATGGCATTCAGTAACACATGTTAACAATAAAATTGAATGTTTGATACCGTTCTGTGCAGAGCACAAGGTTGGATTATGCACTGTGTCACCACTGGCAGCATTGGAAAGACTGGAATCCATATTGGCTTTAACCCCACCCCCTAGGGTGAGCAGCAACAGTCAGTCTGAAGTGAGAAATTGTAATGAATAGTAAGCAGCACAGTGCAGTACAGAATAGCAGCATGCAAACCATCTCAAACTGGATTCAGTTGCCAATCACAGCTAGACACAAGCTACAACTTGAATGTGATGTGAACGACCAAAATTTTAAAAACTTAATATTAATTTTCACCTTGAATAACTTGGCTGACCCTTTGCTTATTGTCCATAAAATTTCCTATTCATTAGTACTTCATGGAGGAAATCACTTTGAAATGAGAGCAATGTCTCTGACACTTGCTTATATTAAATACTACACACCGTGGCAGTTACTTGCATACTATGGAGGCTGATAGGGATTCACAAGACAAAAATCATTCCTGGATACATTTATAAACAGAAGTCAATAAACTGAAAGAAAGTTATTATCAGAGATGATATTCCAAACTTAAACTTAGAATGTGAGAAGCCAGATTTCAAGACGTCTTGACAAGAAGGCTCCAGTTACACAGAAAAAAAGAAAAAAAGAATAGCATCACCTGTTCCAGAAAGAGCTCAACATAGCTAGCGGGGAATCTCCCAAGGGATTGGTGTACCTGAAACACAGCCACAAAGTGAGGGAAACCAGACACGATGTGAGTGTAGACATGTGGCCGGCAGCTGACTATGTGAGCGGTACCCACCAAGAATTCTTTCCAAGGACCAGGAGAGGAAATAGAGTGCTTTAAGATGCTTACCATCAGATAAGACTTTAGTTCGGATGAGGGAGAATATAGCAACAATTAGGAGACAAGGCCAAGGAAGTTCAGATAATGTGTTTCTTCTGCAATGACACAGCTGTATACAGAGCCAGGGGAATGGGCAAGACCCTGACAGGCTTTGACAGGAGCGTGGCTCAGGGAGAACGGAGGGGCTTCCAGACTGACAGCTTGTATGGTCTCAGTGACCTTTACAGGGCCTGGGAGTGGGACTGAAAAAGTCTTGAGGAAAAAAATATAATAGTTTTATTTTAGATTTTATTAACTCTGGGATATTTGTGAATTGTGTAAATGTTGAGTTTTTCATTCAAGATCAGAAACAGAATTATATGCTGCAAATATAAATGTTAGCACGTATAGTGTTACAATGATTATCAAAAGCTTTATAATCAATAAGCTCACTTAGCACCACATAAAGACCAGTGAGTAAACTCTATACAGAATTGTAGTGAGTGGCTTCTACACAGAATTAGTGTAAACACAGAAAAGGAAGCCAAAAATGTTGGAAGAAAAGTAGTAGAGCACAGTAGTATATAAATTGGGAAAGGGTTTGCTTAAAAAGACTGGTCAACTATCTTGAAAGATGCTTTGAAGACTATTACATGGCATAAAAATTCAAGTTAGCCACAGTGACACAGCATTTGGGGGTTGTAAAACATCAATGATGCTGGGTATATCCGCACATGCCTTTAATCCCAGCACCTGGGAGCAAGGCAGAGACAGGCAGATCTCTGTGAGCTCAAGGCCAGCCTGGTCTACATAGTGAGCTCCAGGCCAGCTAGGACTAAAGGGAGACTCTGTCTCAAAAAGACTAAAATGACAACAACAACAACAACCAGTGTCAGTGAGAATGGAAGACTGATTAAGAAGTTAGCAGAATAAGTATGGTGTAGAAAAATGGAGATGACAGAAGACCTTTTCCAGAGACTTTATTGTAGGAAATGAAGAAAAGAAATATGTAGAAATCAGGGACTGACATCTGATATGGGAAGGATTTTTCAAAATGAGAAATATGTAGACTTTTGTACAGACAGGATGATAATGGAGTACATAAACAGGAAATGATGCTACAGGAAAGAAGGGTGTAGGCAGAAGATTCTGGTGCCTAGTGAAGCAGGGAACCATAGATGAGGAGACTGGGTCTCACAGAAGCAAGTATCACAGAGCCTAAAAATCAAAGAATGAGAAGGATGCTTTGTCTACCACAGCAAGGGGAAGCAGGAACAGATGGTACCGATTGGTCACGTTGTGAAGTGATTATTTCAGAGAGTGAGAAATAAATTTCCTAGGAAAACACAGCAGAACTAATGTGCGGATCATAGCCTTGTTTGCAGTTCGTTAATTATGAAATAAAGTGAAGCAAGTGCTGTGTGGTTTTCTCTGATAATATCCATTTATTAAGGTCCAAGCACAGAGAGAAAATAATTTGCTTTCTCTATAGCTGGGGATACATTAGGTGATGGGGCAGAAGGAGAAATGGACAGGGAGCTAGGGATATTTGCTGCAATTATAACTTATTCGTAATTTTGAAAGGATGTTCTAGTTTCAAGCCATAGCACTCTGCCTCTATCCCTCATAAAGGCTCCTGTGTTAAATGCCTACTCCCCATTCTGAGAACTTAAATAAATGGGACCCACTAGAAGGTATCGAGTCACTGAAGATGTACCATTGGAGGGGGCTGGGGGAGCTCAGGCCACTTGCTCTCTCTAGCCACCATGAGGCGAGCAACTTTGCTTTACTGTTGGCCATTAAGCAAAGAATGTATCTCTAGGAGCCAACTCTGAAATTAACACTCAAAATGTCCTTTCTTCTTTTGCTTTGGCTCAAATTGATGAGGAAGACTGAGCATGCCCAGAGGTGTTCCTGTCGGCCATTTTAACCTTTAAACCATGTTCTTTATGATCCATAGCCAAGCACATCTCCCAAAATGTGCTTGCAATTTTTCTTGTTAAACAGAGTCCTTAAATTGAGCATGTTGTGAACTATGTTCCTCAGTGTGGGAATGACTTGAGAAATGTGAGAAGCTCTTTGTAACAAGCCTTTACAAATCGAAATTTTACATAACCTTGTAAACCAAGTTAATCATCTGTTTCGAGAACATTTAAATCTATGCACTCCTTCTAAGAAAGTCAATCTAATCAGTCCTACCGTGATTGGGAATCCAAATGTATTAAGCTAAACTGAATGCCTCAGTTTAACCTTTTACCAGGTTCCCTATGTGTGCGAGAAACATGACAGTTATGCTGTTGTAAACAACAACATCACAAATAACATCTCCCTCACAGAAGTTGCAAATAACATGGAGGCATAAAGTGATGTCTTCTGTGCCTGCATGTGCTTGCTGCTCTGAGTCTTTGGGGTCAGAAAAACAACTTCTTCCTTTGTAAAACTGTTATCAAAGATTGTTCACACTGTGTTTGATAAGATGTTCAATAAATATGAGAGGAACCTTGGTTGGAGATTAGTAGAGCAAAGTAGGATAGATAATAGAATAAAATAGAATAATTAGAACAGAACAGAAGAGAGAAAATAGAGTTCAATTCTGAGAAAGCAGTTCTGAGAGAGACCAGACACCTCAGAACAAGGCAGTGCACACTTGTGGTTAAACTACTCCAAGAGTGAAGTTTCTCACTAATATGGCAGCACCACACTGCAACTGAGCATGCCTCCCTGTGCTTTCCTCTATGAGCATGCATAGGCTTCCAGGCTTAACCCCCCAACATCTCCTCTGCTCATAATAGCACTGCCTTGAGATTACCATATTTGCTTTACCTGCTGCAGATAAGAATTCTTTTTTCTCTCATTTATTTCTTGGCTGTGCTTGCTTTGGCTTTGTGCTAATCAGATAGCAATCCACTATAATCATCAGGATCTGTCTACTTTAGAGCCCCAATCTACCCAATCTGCTTGTGCTGGTCACAGAACTTAAGGTTAAACTTGGCGCTGGCATTGCAAGAAGACAGAATCCACGTAGATTTCAAAGGAAATCCTGGGAGGCCAGGCTGCCAGGCTGCATGCTGTGGGGTCAGAATCCCTGAACGCAGCCCTTGACACAGCACTGTGTGGACCCAGGAGAGTGTAACTGATGCTATAGTGGACATGATGGAGAAAGAAACATGGAGCTCCTTCTGAGAGAAACCGAAGGAAGTAAGCGGTGCCAGCCTGAGGGAGAGGAGTGTCAGGCTTGACTCCCCAAGCCCACGGAAGCCCTCATTCCACCACTGTGGGGCTTGCATGCTGGGCATGAAAACTCAGGATTTAATGTTTTCCCTGATGGATTATAATCTTCCTGCTCAATCCCCTTTACTCTTTTCCTGTTCCTCCACAGCAGCTTCTTTAATTTTTTAACTTCATTGAGACCTAAAACACAGACCCAACTCTTTCTCATTGTGTTAGTTAGCTTTCTGCTACTGTCAGAAAACCCTTGGGGACACTAAGGGGGCCAATGCAAGCATAGGCAAGTGGGAATTGCTCAGAAATCCAGGCAAAAGTGTCCTGGGTCTCAGGTCCCAGGTGAAACCCCATATCCCTCCTGCTTGATTGATGTAGGCAGAGTCACCCAACCGCCATTGGGACAATTAGGGGGCCAGAGCGGGCCAAGGGAGCAACCCCCCGCCCCCACATACACACAAGCTGGTGGTGATTCTAGGCTGTATAGCTAATATAGAGGAACTGGCCGGCAGGAAGCAGAGTAAGTGACCAACCAGTCCTCCATATTAACATTTGAGATTAGCATCAGAATCTAAACAAACAAACAAAAAAGAAACCCACATGCCAAAGACACACCAAAAAAAATGGGAAAAGCTCATAATAAATCCACACCAAACTCTACCAGTCCTATAGAAGATCCCTACAATGAGATCTCCTTAGAAGGAAACCAAGACATGGACCTTAGAAGAACAATTGTAGACATATTCAAAGAAATCAAAGAATATAAAGAACAAATCAGAGAACTAAGGGGAGGGAATGAAGAACTCTTCTTCTGGATCACCACTTGTAGAAGAATAAAGTTAAACCCCTACCTCTCACCCTATACAAAAGTCAACTTCAGATGGATCAAAGACCCCAATGTGAAACCCAAAATTCTGAAGGTGATAAAAGAAAAAGTTGGCAGCAGACTACAAGATGTAGATGTAGGAAAAGACTTCCTAAATCAGATAGAAGTTAGACAAGAAATAAGACTGACAATTGATGAATGGGACTTCATTAAATTCAAAAGCTTCTGTACATCAAAAGAAACAATCTCTTCACTAAGAGAAAACCCACAGAGTGGGAGAAAACCTTCACTGCAGATACATCTGACAAAGCATTGATTTCCAGAATATATAAACCACTCAAAAAACAAAGAAAGAAAACAAATGACTCGCTCAAAAGATGGAACAAAGAGCTGAACAGAGAGACTCCACAGGCGAGGAATTAGAGATGGCTGAGAAACATCTTAAAAAGTGTTCAATGCCACTAATAATGAAGGAAATGCAAATCAAAACCACTTTAACATATCATCTCACTCCCATAAGACTGGCTAGGATCAAAAAAACAAATGCTACTAAGTGCTGGAGAGGTTGTGGGGAAAGGGGAACATTCATCCATTGCTGGTGGGAATGTAAACTCTTACAGCCACTATGGAAAGCAGTGTGGAAAACCCTTAAAACACTCAAAATGAGCTTGCCACCTGACCCAGCCATACCACTCCTGGGTATATACCCACAAGACTCATTGTACTGCAGAGATACATGCACAGCCATGTTTATTGAAGCTCTCTTCACAATAGCCAAGAGCTGGAACCAACCCAAGTGTCCCTCAACTGACAAGTGGATAGAGAAAATGTGGTACATCTACACAATGGAGTTCTATGCAGCAGTAAAGAAAGATGACATCATAAACTTTGCAAGTAAATGGATAGAACTAGAAGATATTATGTTAAGTGAAGTAACACAGTCCCAGAAAAACAAATGATGAATGATATCCCTCATCTGTGGATGCTAGCGCCAATTGATTACCTAGTGGTAAGGCAAACTGAGCAACATTAATGTGATCTGAAAACAAATATGCTCTTATGTTGTGAATCCCTTAACATGTTTTAGAACTAAGCTACCATTTATTTTCAGAGTTAGGAATTTTGGTATATGGATGAAGGATATGTATATGTATTTTAGTGTAATATAAGATTAAAGGAATGCAAAGAAAAACACCTAGAACACAGTTGTTTTGCCTGTCTTACTGGCAAGTGCAGCTAGCCTGTGGCTGCCACTGCTTTTGCCATCCTTCAAAGACATGAGAAGACACAGCTTTTCAACCTTCCAATATGGACTGAAGACTCATGTCTCTCCAAAAATCCCACATTCAATGCCAGATGAGGACTTCTGAGACAGACAACTTGTGGACTGAGCAAATACTGGGGTTTCTGCTTCTTTAGAGTATAGACTACCATTGTTGGATTACCCAGGCTGTATCATGGAGACCAGTACAGGAAGATCAAGACAGGACATGGTGCTTACTGGACCTCATTTGGTGACCACCAGTGTGGAACACAAGGGACTGATGGTGGTTTAGGCTTGCCAAGGAGGAGACTACAAACACGACATCTTTCAGCCTAATAAAAAAATATCATAAGCTGTAAAACTAATACTAAAATACGGTGCACAGTGCAGTAATGGGGAGAGGATCGTGAGCTTTAAGGGTGTCTGTGCCACTCAAAGGGGTGGTGTCTTTCTGATGGAACTGCTCCTTTCTGTAGACCAGATTGTGGGGCAAGCCCACTTCTTATGCTTTGCCTCTGTTTACATGCTCCCGTCCTTGTCCTGGCTGACTTTTGTCATGTGTTGAAGTAACACAAACTCCTTAGCCACTAACTGAGCTGATGTCCATGCCATGTTCTGTACTCCCCAGTCCCAGGGCTGCAAACAAACGACCAGTGTTTCTTTTATAAATTACCCAGGCTCAAGTGGTCTGCCATAGCAACAGAGATCTGACCAACACACTGGCTACCTCTGTTAGAACACTCTGGTAATCCTGCCAGGGCAGCTGAGGTAACTGCTCACTGAGGTATGAAGCAAAGCACACTGTGTTGGTCAGGAGGGCTGATACATAATAAATGTTTTTTTGACTGGAATTGTTTATGGTGGGTTTATCTGGACCTAACCCCACTGTATGGCTAGAAGCACTGGTACACGTTTTTAGGTTGATAATCTGCAAGCTCAATTCTTGTGTCACAGTGATGGGATCATGCACGTTTCATGCATTTGAAGAAATTTTATGTATGTTTACTTAGCTTTCTTCCAAAATACTGTCTCAACATGCAACCCATAGGACCAGAGCTCCCTATGTAGCCAGAATAACATCAAACACGGTCCTCCTGCTGGGGTTATGTTGCCAAATTTCCTTGTGTGAGTCTACAACAGGACCTCTGTTATATCTGGAGCTAGGTGGAGACCAGCCTCTATTTGATGATGTACAGGCAAAGACCCAATCCAGATAAAACTACTCATGAGTAACGAGGTAATAAAGCACCCATAAATCAAATTATACTCACTTAATTTTGTAAATGATCTCATGGTAAAACATCATCTCTGCCGAAAACAATCTGGAGCTCCCTAGTTTTGCTGCTTCTGATTTACTTATTAAGCACTTTTTCACTTACAAATACCTCTGGTTGTTCACCGTGTGTCCAGTGAAGCAGGAGAACATTTGCTTCTGACTCCACTGCAGTAGCTCTGGTAATGGGCCTATGCTAAATAAAGCAGCTGCAGCAAGCTGGGAACATGTAAATCAGGATGTTAATGAAGAACTGAGCACTTACAGTTAAAGAATTCCCAGGAATCGGACTCAGGAAAGTAAACTAGGTCATTACGATTCACAGTCTATTTCATTAGGGAAATAAAAACACTTAATTTCTGTTGGAAAATGAAGAATTTTCTAACAGAGGCTCTGTATAAACAGTGAAAAGTTACACAAATTATTTCTCTTAAAATAATAACGTTTTAGCCCAGAGACCTGCACAGGTCCCTTCCCATTTCTCTACAGTGGCCAGAAATGCCATGTTTATGGATATTTGTCTCTCCACTTTTTCTGCAAGCTTTTCTCTGATTATTTCTTGTATGCCTGTGTTCCATTTTCAAATTTTATTTTAATTTTGGGTGTTTGAGTACTTTGCTTGCATGAATGTATATGTACCATCAAACAGTATGTCTGGTACCCACAGAGGCCAGAAGAGGGTGTCAGATTCCCTGGCACCTAAATTACAGATGGTTTTCAGCTGCCACATGAGTGCTGGGATCTGAAACCAGGCCTATGCAAGATTACCAAGTGTTCCTGACTGCCTAGCCCTCCCTCCAGCCCCTGGGTTTCACTTCTAACACCTCAAAGACTTTATAAAATTTTAACAAACTTATTGATATATGAATCTACAAAACAATACAGTATTAAGGTTTTTTTCTTGTTCAGCATTTAACATTAAAAATATAAATAAAGGGCAGAGGAAGAAGCTAATCTGCCCTTAATCTATGGTATACAGGTCTCTTTCACACATATATTTTCTTTTTTAAAAATTTTTATTTATTTTTGTATGTGAATGAATGTACTGTCTGCATGTAGATTTGTGCACCCGTTTCGTACAATGCTGTGGAGGTCAGAAGAGGGTCTCGGATTCCCCTGGAACTGGAGTTCTCCTGGAATTGGAGTTACAGATGGTTCTCAGCTGCCATGTGGATGCTGGGGATCGAACCCGGGTCCTCTGCAAGAGCAGTCGGCGCTCTTAACTGCTAGGCTATCTCTCCAGCCCCCGCACAGGTATTTTCATTTAACACAATGCTATCATATACAGAGGCTTAAACTCACATGCCAGAATCTCATAGACTCACATGTGAATTGTCTGCTTGCCAGCTTTTGCTTGAGTAACCTTAGGCTTGTTTAGTAAGCTTGAATTTCCTCTTTTTGATAATTAGAGAACTTTCCCAGAAATGTCTCTGAATGACAAAATGAAGGCAAATCCCAGTACACACTTAGTTACCTTGACATGTGCTAAACTACACATAAGTATTAGCTATTATTGTTGCTTTACCAATTCTTTGGGAAGCTATAGTTCTTATAAGCCCAACTGTATCATTGACAAGATAAAACTCAAGTTCAAGATGTTGCCTATGTGGAAATGTGGAATGGAAGTTTTAGAATTCAAATCTCACTCTAACTTGCATTCTGGCCATTTGTTTTGCGTTTTTTGTGTGTATGTCTCCTTCCACTAATGCCCAAGTAAATCCTGTTGTTTCCTTAATGACTATTTTTTTTTTTTGGACTCTGATTTTTTTTTAATTAGTTTTTATTGATGGTTTGTGCATTTCATACATTTTTTCCAATTCAGTTCAGGCTTATTTCCCTTTCCCTCCCCCCCCCACCCCATCCCAGATAATGCATTCTGCCATAACTGTCCTGCATCTTTCTCTCAGTTTTTTTTTTCATTTTTAGCTATAAGTGATAATCCATGAATACAAGCATCCTTCATGCAAAACCTATCTGCAGGCTGTTGTGCCCAAACACCTACAGCCCCACCATCCAGTGGGGGGTGACAGGTTGTTTGTTCAATCAAGTTGATCAAATGAGTGTCCAGACTACATTGCTGTAGTTTCACCATTCACCCCAATCGCAGCCCTTACATTCTACCACGCCCCCTCTTCCGCAGGTTGTTCCCTAGGCTTAGAAAAGGGGCACAGGTGGATGAGAGGTAAAACAGTCCACTCTCTCTGGAGCTGTTGACTTGGACTCTGGTCAATTCTGGCTGTTTCCTTTCATGGGCTGACAGTTTGTCCAGGAATAACCTTTCGATCCTACTAATGAAGAACAAGCAATTAGATATATAGGTATTTAAGCAGCACTAATAGTTATGGTAGGTTACTTTAGCATAGACACATGTTTGGATATGTTAATCCATGAATTACAATTTTCCCCCCTGTTAAATATGACAGGGTCTTACTGTGGCTTATAACATCTCCTAACCTGTAGAGGATGTAAGCTTGTGGCATCAGCCATGGGTTATTTCTCCAAGGGGAGAGCCAATAGCCAATTAGATTTGGGATATACAGGCACATGGCTGCCTCTGCTGCACAGTATTTCCAGGCAGGTGAGGTGTAGCTGGTGCTGACGGTGGAGTCTTGCTTGACTCAGGGAGACCCATATTTGCTTTATTGGTTTAGTGGCCTTTGGTAACACTCTCTGGCATTCCAGAGGCCATCTGTACACTTGCATGTGTGGTCTCAATACATCCCTCCCATGTTAACGTCAGGTCTTCGGCAGCAGGGTCTTATTGCCTCTCCTCCTGTAGGTATCCCAACTTAGAGGCAAGGAGCCCTTACCTTTTGTGGGGCCTTGGATCCCCTGGCCAACATCCACCTGGTAGAACAATCCATTGCTGATGTCAGAGCTCCTGTATTAATATATTTTGCCTGAGTGCATAGCCCTAGGACTTTAGTATTATATTTGGTTCTGAACAGAGAGTAATCCCTTCCACAGTTCCCATGTCTAGTAGTCAATTAAAGAAAGCAGTTTTACCGGTTTTATAAGAGATTACCTCTACAATAGTTGTCTCCAATTTACAGTTGGGGAGCGACCTCATCATTGTCATATTTCTCCTTGTTCTATGGGTGGGAAGGCAAGGAAGTCTCTCATATCAGAACCTTTGTGGCACCTAGAAGGTAAGTTTCATTAGGACTCATTATAACTAGTTGTTACATGTAGGATCCACAGAGGGGTTCGATGTTTATGGCAATCTGAGGCTTTTCTTCCTTTGAATGTTCAGACGGGTCAGCCTTTCCGTTGCCACTTTTTGGTACATCCTACTCAATGCAAACCTGTATCTTTTCTTTCTCAGCCGTTAAGTTGGTGACGTTTTGTCCTGTTGGAACAAACAAATCTTTTCCCATAGTTAGTTTTAAGATTTGAATTGCAAGGGTTTGATGAAAAGGTTTCATGTCTTTCTGTATCCCCCCCCCTTTTTTTAGCGTATGAGTCTCCAGAAGACAGTTGTATTATACATGACTATAGGGTGGAGTCAAGGCACAGATTTCATCAAATTCACCCATGTTGTTTTGGGTGACTATATATGATTAACTTGGGAAGCAAACTTAATTTTTACGTTAAATCATCTTAAAGAGAATGCTACAAGGTGATACTGTACAACAGAGAAATTATAGAGAACATTTGTATGTGTCAATCCCAAAGTTCTTGCTCTACAGATTTTATGTAAAGCAAATGTGGGCAACAGCGAATTATATCTCCATTTAATTCAGATGCATTACCATTTTTATCAGATTCTGTAAACCAATGTTGTTTAATATACACATGTTTACTTTTACTTTTACTAAGTCCTAAAACACCATGTGTCCTGTAGACAGTGTCTAGGCGAAACTGGGTACTTGCTGAGCTCACGTCAATTAAATATGCCTTAATCGAATATACACCCGTGTCCCTCTCCCACCCATCCCCCCTTTCCAATTCACCATTTCAGTCCATTTTCTGATGCAGTCTTTCTGTTGTTCTTTTACTATGCCTCCCTCTCCATGAGAAATATTTATATCTGGGTTGTTGGTACTAGCATCCACATATGAGGGACACCATTTGTCGTTTGTTTTTCTGGGACTGTGTTACTTCACTTAACATAATGTCTTCCAGCTCCATCCATTTACCTGCAAATTTCATGATGTTGTCCCTCTTTACTGCTGCATAGTATTCCATTGTATACATGTACCACATTTTCTCTATCCACTCGTCAGTTGAAGGGCACCTGGGCTGGTTCCAGCTTTTTGCTATTGTGAACAGAGCTGCAATAAACATAGCTGTGCATGTATCTTTGCAGTAAGTTGTGTCTTGTGGGTATATACCCAGGAGTGGTATGACTGGGTCAAATGGAAGGCTCATTTTGAGTCTTCTAAGGGTTCTCCACACTGCTTTCCATAGTGGCTGTACAAGTTTACATTCCCACCAGCAATGGATGAGTGTTCCCCTTTCCCCACAACCTCTCCAGCACTTGGTATCATTCATGTTCCTGATCCTAGCCAGTCTTATTGGAGTAAGGTGATATCTCAGAGTGGTTTTAATTTGCATTTCCTTAATTATCAGAGATGTTGAACACTTCTTAAGATGTTTCTCGGCCATCTCTAACTCCTCCTCTGTGAAGTCTCTATTCAGATCTTTGCTCCATCTTTTGAATGATTCATTTGTTTTCTTTCTTCTTTGTTTTTTGAGTAGCTTGTATACTCTGGAAATTAATGCTTTGTCAGATGTATCTGCTGTGAAGGTTTCCTCCCACTCTGTGGGTCTTCTCCTCACTTCCTTTATTGCTTCCTTTGATGTACAGAAGCTTTTGAGTTTAATGAGGTCCCATTTGTCAATTGTCGATCTTATTTCTTGTGCAGCTGCTGTCTGATTTAGGAAGTCTTTTCCTACACCTATGTCTTGTAGTCTGCTGCCAAGCTTCTCTTCTATCACCTCCAGAGTTTGGGGTTTCACGTTGAGGTCTTTGGTCCATCTGGAGTTGACCTTTGTACAAGGTGAGAGGTAGGGGTTTAATTTCATTCTTCTACAAGTGGTGATCCAGTTTTGCCAGCACCACTTGCTGAAGATGCTGTCTTTCTTCCATTGTGTCTTCTTGGCCCCCTTGTCAAATATGAGGTGGCTGAAATTGTATGAGCTCAGGTTTGGATCTTCAGTTTTATTCCATTGGTCAACTGGTCTGTTTTTGTGCCAGTACCAGGCTGTCTTTATGACTATAGCCCTATAGTATAGTTTGATGTCTGGTATAGCGATCCCCCCTGTATTGCTCTTTTCACTCAGGGTTGCTTTGGCTATTCGGGGTCTTTTGTTTTTCCAAATGAAATTGAGGATTTTTTTTTCCAGGCCTGTGAAGAAACTCTTGGGGATTCTGATTGGGATCGCATTAAATCTGTACACTAGTTTGGGTAGGATGGACATTTTTACTATATTTATTTTCCCAATCCATGAGCATGGGAGGTTTGTCCATCTTCTGATGTCTTCCTCAATTTCCTTTTTCAGGGGTTTAAAATTTTTGTTGTAGAGATCCTTGGTGTCTTTGGTTAGGTTTGTTCCTAGGTATTTTATTGTTTTTGAGGCTATTGTGAGTGGGAAGGTCTCCTTGTAGTCCTTCTTCAATTGCTTGTTGTTGGTGTACAGAAAGGCTACTGATTTTTCTAGGTTTATTTTGTATCCTGCCACTTTACCAAAGCTCTTAATCGTTTCTAGGAGTTTTCTGGTGGAGTTCTTAGCATCCCTTAGGTAGACAATCATATCATCAGCAAAAAGGGATAGCTTGACTTCCTCTTTTCCAATTAGAACTCCTTTAATTTCCTTTTCTTGCCTTATTGCCCTAGCTAGGGTTTCTAGCACTATATTGAAGAGGAGTGGTGACAGGGGGCAGCCTTGCCGAGTTCCTACCTTTAAGGGGAATGCTTCTGTCATTTCCCCATTTAGGATGATATTGGCTGTGGGTTTTCTGTATATGGCTTTGATTACATTGAGGAATGATCCCTCCAGACCAATTCCCTCCAGGACTTTAAACATGAAAGGGTGCTGGATTTTGTCAAAGGCTTTCTCCGCATCAATTGAGATGATGGCGTGGTTTTTGTCCTTCAGTCCATTGATATGTTTGATGATGTTTATTGATTTTCGTATGTTGAACCATCCCTGCATGTCTGGTATGAATCCAACTTGGTCATGGTGGATGATTTTCTTGATGTGAGTCTGTATGCGATTTGCCAGAATCCTGTTTAGAATTTTGGCATCTGTGTTCATTAGGGAGATGGGTCTATAGTTCTCCTTTTTGGTTGTATCTTTCCCTGGTTTTGGTAGTAGCGTAATGCTGGCTTCATAGAAGGAATTTGGGAGAAGTCCCTCCATTTGTATCCTTCTAAACAATTTAAGTAGTAATGGTTGTAAGTCTTTACGAAATATTTTATAGAATTCTGCCGTGAATCCATCCGGGCCTGGGCATTTTTTGGTTGGGAGGCTACTTATTACATCTTCGATTTCTTCCTGTACTATTGGTCTGTTTAGGCTGTCGATCTCTTCTTGGTTGAGCTTTGGTGATTCCCAGGATTTCAGATATTCATCCATTTCTTCTAGGTTTTCAAACTTAGTAGAATATAAGTTTTTGAAGTAGTCCCGTATGATTGTCTGGATCTTTTCATTGTCTGTTGTGATATTTCCCCTTTCATCACAGATTCTATTGATTTGGAGTTGTTCCCTCTTTCTTTTGGTTAACTGGGCTAGAGGTCTGTCTATCTTGTTTATTCTCTCAAAGAACCAACTTTTGGATTCATTGATTTTTTGTATGGTTTTCTTTGTTTCTATTTCATTGATCTCTGCTCTGATTTTTGTTATTTCTTCTTGTCTGCTCCGTTTAGGGTTCATTTGTTGTTGTCTCTCAAGTATTTTTAGCTGCAGTGTTAGATCGTTCACTTGTGCTCTTTCTGTTTTTTTAATGTGGGCACTTAGAGCTATAAACTTCCCTCTTAGGATTGCTTTAAGAGTGTCCCATAGATTTTGCTGTGTTGTTTTATCATTGTCATTCAGTTCCAGGAATGTTTTTATTTCTTTTTTTATTTCTTCCTTGACCCACTCATTATTCAGGAGAGTGTTGTTTAGTCTCCATGTGTTCCTGTAGGTTGTAGGGTTTATTCTGGTGTTGATATTGAGTTTTATTGCACTGTGGTCTGATAGAATGCATGAGATTATTTCAACCTTTTTATATTTGTTGAGTTTTTCCCTGTGTCCCAGTATATGGTCTATTTTGGAGAATGTTCCATGAGGTGCTGAGTAGAAAGTGTATTCTCTGGTGTTTGGGTGAAATATTCGGTAGATGTCTGTGAGGTCCATTTGGTGTATTGTGTCATTTAGTTCAGATGTCTCTCTGTTTATCCTTTGTCCTGTTGATCTGTCTAGAGGACTTAATGGGGTATTGAAGTCCCCTAGTATTAGTGTGCTGGGGTTAATCTGTGCCTTGAGATCCTGAAGAATTGTCTTTATAAAGTTTGGTGCACTGATGTTTGGTGCATATATATTTATGATTGTGAAATCTTCATCGTCAATTGTTCCTTTAATAAGGATGTAATGGCCCTCTTTGTCTCTTTTGATTTCTTTTGCTTTGAAGTCTATTTTGTCTGATATTAGAATAGCCACACCCGCTTTCTTTTTGGTACCATTTGCTTGGAATACTTTCTTCCAACCCTTCACCTTAAGTTGGTGCCTATCCTTGAAATTGAGATGGGTTTCTTGTAGACAGCATATAGATGGGTTTTGTTTCCTAATCCATTCTCCCAGTCTATGCCTTTTGATTGGGGAGTTTAGCCCATTAATATTTAAGGTTACAATTGAAAGATGGATGTTGCTTCCTTTCACTTTATTATCCATTTGGACTTCTAGCCTTTGATTTTGCTCCTATGGTTATGTTTTTGTTAGTTTCTTTTCCTAGGTGTTTGAGGATTGTTGCTCCTCTCTTCTGCCCTTTGAATTGCTTCAAGTATTTTATGAAGAGTTGGTTTTCCAGACATGTATTCCATCATCTTGTTTATGTCATGGAAGATTTTTCTCTCTCCTTCAAGTATAGTCGACATTTTTGCTGGGTAAAGTATTCTGGGTTGGCATCCATAGTCCCTTAACACAGGGAATGCTTTGCTCCATGTTCTTCTTGCTTTCATGGTTTGAGGCGAGAAGTCAGTTGTAATTCTGATGGGTTTCCCTTTGTATGTGACTTGTTTTTCTTTTGTGGCCCTCAGAATTTTGTCTTTGTTTTGGGCATCTAGCATTTTAACTATGATATGGCGTGGGGTGTTTCTTTTCTGATCTTGTCTATTTGGGGTCCTATGTGCTTCTTGTATTTGTATGGGCTTGTCTATTTTTAGTTTGGGGAAATTTTCATCTATTATTCTGTTGAAGATCTGATCAATACTATTCTCTTGAGATTCTTCTCCTTCCTCTATTCCTATGATGCGGAGGTTTGGTCTTTTCATAGTGTCCCATATTTCCTGGTTGTTCCACTTTTGTGTATTTTTAAATTTTTCATAATCTTTATTTGAGCTTTTTAATTGCTCTGTGTTATCTTCCAGGTCTGATATTCTTTGTTCTGCTTCCTCCATTCTACTTCTGAGGCTTTTTCCTTTTCTTTCTTCTTGATTGACTGAGTGTTCTAATTCCTTTTTTGTTTCCTCCTGTGTTTTCTTTAGTACCTCCATTTCCTTTTTGAGCTTCTCAATCTCTTCTTTGTGCTTCTCAATCTCTTCTTGGTGCTCCTTTCTTCTTTGGTTGGCTTCCTTTTTCAGTGTTTCTACTTCCATTCGGAGTTTGTTTTTTTCTCCCTCTAGTTCTTTCTGGAGTTTGTCATTCTGTTCCTTTAGTTCTTTCCGAAGTTTGTCATTGTATCCCTCTAGGTCCTTTTTGAGTTTTTCATTCTCTCTCTTTAGTTCCATGACTTCTTCTTTATTTTCTTTAATTTCTCTGCGTATGTCTGCAATTATTCGTCTAAGCTCTGTTCCTTGGGTCTCCTCCAAGGGGATCCCATTGTGGCTATCTCCTCCAGGTTTGGTAGGGCCTGGTGTGGGAGTATCCTGTGCCTTTCCCATGTTGTCCCTTCGTCGTGTCCCTGGCATATGGATTTCCCTTTTGTGGTTCAAGTCACAAACGACTTTTCACTATATTAGTGGATGGTTTTGCTTGCCTCCTTCCGATGCTTTTTTTTTTTTTTTTTTTATTTTTTATGGTGTATTGACTTGGCTAGGTTTCAGGTTTTCAGTTTTGTGTATATATTGGATGTTGGAAGCCTAAGTTAGTCTTCTCTTTCTGTTCTGAAGGTTCTCCAAAAGGAAGACCACTTGGATTCTTAGCAATTCACTTGGCGCGGGGGGGTGGTATTGTGTGCCTGATCTAGCCCGTGCCCCGGTCCCTCTGGGCCGGGGACCCCGTAGACGGGTTCAGAGCGAGACCCTCTCCCAGCTGCCCCCCCCCGCCAGACCACCCCTAGAGCTGTAGAGCTGTGTACCTGCCCTGGCGCGTTATGGCGTCTCCCCTGCGACCCCGGTTCCTGCCCACAAATCCAGCCGGGACCAGAGCAGAGGGAAACGCGACCCTCAGCTCACCCGAGCGTGGTCCCTCTGGGCCGGGGACCCCGTAGACGGGTTCAGAGCAAGACCCTCTCCCAGCTGCCCCCCGCCAGACCACGCCTATAGCTGTAGAGCTGTGTACCTACCCTGGCGCGTTATGGCGTCTCCCCTGCGACCCCCATGACTTTTTTTTTTTTTTTAAAGGCAATCATTTCCAGGCAGGAGCCAGTTGGTTATTTTGTATCCTGAGTGGACTGAAATAGAAAAATAATAATTGCTCTCACACAATTTGGTTTCTAATGCTTTCCACATTATATTGATAGAGAAGTCCATGTTTTTTTTTTGTTTTTGTTTTTTTTTTTTAGCCATCTTCTGATCTGCAAGTCCAGTTGCTTATTTCTTCTGCCTTGTGGTTGAGAATCAGGAGGGAGAAGGACTCAAAATGGGTCAAACCAGACTCTATGTGCTACACACTGGTCAGTGCTGGAGCTATGCATTTCTTCTCAAAGGTCTAAATTACTTTCAATCAGTCTGCAGAGCCCTCTCTTTATTCTATTCCAATCTTCTGCTCCCCAAGAGACTCCATGACTTAGAAACAGTGCATCAATGAATGTAAGGGAAAACGTATTTTGATATCAGAGAGAACATATAAATATCAAGTTGAAGAGTCAGCATCTGTGACACCTGGAGAGATTGCTCAGTGGTTAAGGGCACTTGCTCTTGCAGAGGACCTGGGTCCTCTTTTTTTCCATTTCCAGAACCCCAATCAGGCAGCTCACAACCACCTTTAACTCCAGTTTGAGGGGATTGTACACCATCTTCCAGCCTTTAGGGGCACAGTACACATGTGGTGCACATACAGACAAACACAAATGAGCACCCCCACACATAAATAACATTTTAAAAAAACTGTGCACTGGAGATATTAAACTGTTCTTTGTCATCCACTAAGTCCTTTGGGGACAATCTTCAGCACAGCCAGGACTGCAACGTGTGTGTGTGTGTGTGTGTGTGTGTGTGTGTATGCATGTGTGGATGTAATATGTGAATGTGTATGTGTAAATCTCAAATTGAGTTACTAAGTTTTGATACTTTGTTGGTTCATAAGAAATTCATTTAGCTTAAGGCATAAATTTTAGAAAGTATGTTTAATTTCTATATATATCATTTTGAGAAGCCAGTTGAAAGTATAACTTCCATAAGATTCCAGTACTTTTGCTGCTTATAATGACTTTCAAAACATATTTATAGATGCTGCTTTCTTATTAAACTTTCTTTGGTTGCAGCAGGATGGGTGGTGGGGAAACAGGAGGTGGCTGGGATTCTATGAGTGACAGGTTATAAACTGCATCACCTGAGGATGAGCTGTGCTCATTTCAAGAGATGTAAAAGTTCCTCTAAGCACCAAGCAAAATGGGTGCCGAGAAGTTACAAGGAAACAAAAGAGGAAGAAATTGGAATGAGGCTCAGAACTGGATTTGATGATAGATGAACACATTTTAAAAAGACAAAATCATGAATCTTGCCCAGCTGTGAAACCTGCAAACTACTCTATCTAACAAGTGGTTTGGCAAAATATGTCCACTGGCACAATAATGGCATGAATGCTACTGGAGTAACCAGTTATCTTGTAATTGGATGTAAGGCTTGGTTTTTAAGATGGAGTCCATATCTGACAGTACTATTAGTGCCAAGAACCTGTGGCTAGACAGGTCACAGGTCACACAGGAAAATCTGCTGCTGTCATTCTTCTAAATAGACATAGTGCTAAGCTGACTTGTAACGGCATTATTATACCCATAGGTTAATGCATCTCTGAACTCTAACCACAGTTCTTCTTTTAACAGATGACAGTTGACACAGAGACCCACAAATGGTCAACATGGAAAGAATGAGAGACTGCATAGTACTCAACCACAATGGGAAACCTATATTGTACCCTCTCCTCCCAGGTTACAGGGATCTACGGGGATCATTGTAGAAGAGGGAGCAAGAAGATTGTAATTTCCAGAGGTGGTAGAAGAACACAAGAAGAACTTGTTGTCTGGACACCACAGGGTAGTTGCACATATGAGTCCACAGTCTTATGACAACATGAACAAGATCTGTGCAAGCCCAAGACAGGCAGGACCCCAACATGAATGGGAGAGGAGGGCAGGAAGCCCCTGCCCTAGCTGAGGATTTATTAACAATTGATAGATGCTAGGAAAGAGAGAGTCAGCTTTACTTATTGGTGTAATACCTGGTAGGTAGACAGGACTCCAAGGGATAGACCCATACCCAAGAGTACTTGGGAAACACAGATTAGAGTTGATCAGCTTTTAAAACAAAGACAATAACAGAGGACATGAAGTTGCTGGGTAGGGAGAAGGTGGGGATGGCAATGGGGAGGAGTCTGAAAATGCTCAAAGCACATTGTATGAAATACTCAAATCAATAAAAATATCTAAAAAATATAAAAAGACAAAATATTCAGAGTCACACTGGGCTTCAAGAGTTATGAGTCATAAAAGTTATTTAAATAATAGAGAATCATATGGGTGCCCCAGAAGTTTAAGAGATCTCATTAAAAACTTATTGAATCACTTACCAAATATGGATTAAGCACTTTTGTGCATTTCTTAAACAGTCTTCTCAAGTATCACTTAGATATATCCTTACTATTATTTTGAGTATTAACCTAAAATAAAGTGTAGCATTCTGAAGAAATTAATTGAACATGTTAAAATGAATATTTTGAATCTGTCTGAACTTATCTTTACTCAAAAATTTGTTTTGCTCTAGTGTAAGGCTCTTGGACCCAATATAAATAGCATTTTAGTCGATTATTGCTGGAATGCTAGCAGACTGAAAGTTTTATGTATTATATAATGGGTTATATTTGTTTTAGTTAAAATGTTGTCCCAAAAGGATCTTGAAAACTTAGTCTACTGCTTTTCTATCACCCCAATCAAGCAGCATTCATCTGCTGCAGGCTGTAGGAGGCATCCCGATTGAGGTCAGACAAGCATTTAATTTAGACGAGCTGGGATGTTGCAGATTCTACCTCAAATCAACAGTTCTATTTCAGCATATTTTTTCATGTGAATCTTACCCTGATTTTTCATATTTCAGGAAGCTAATTGTTCAGCTACTCTAATCTGTCCAGCTGTTTACTGAGATTCAGATGGGCTATTTCAACTACAAATGTAAATGAAGTTCATGCTTTACTTTTATTCCCTGGCACAGTCTTAGATAAAGCAGCATGGCATTAATCAATGCTTCATTCTGTGTTTATGTTACAATTATATTTCCTACTTTAATCCCACTGGTTTGGGAATGGAAAACAGTTTTGTGTTGGTGATTACTGTTTCATCATTATTTGCTTCCCACATAGTCTGTTACTAGATTGTCAGGAAGGCATTCTAATGATGTCTTCTAACTGATGCAATTTCATCCTTTCATCTTTAAAAAGCTTTACAATTATTTTTATCTACTTTCCTAGCCTACAAAGCTAATACAAACACAAGATTGCATTGCCTCCGACAATGTCAGAAGGCAGGACTTCATTCCACGTTTTGGGACAATTATCATGACTGACTCTTAAATTCTTTTAGATCCCCTATGTATAAAATCAGAATAAAAACAATCAAATTCTCAGGATTCTCCATATCAAGAATAATTTAATAATCAGAATATCAAGAGAGGTCAAAAACATAGGCATTTTCCCAAACTTCAAAGCCATATTAATTGCAAGGAGTATTCAGAAAGCATTATACATGGACTTTATATTAGTCATTAACATGATGAAGATAAACAAGGCTAAAGTCCTTAGTGCTCTCATCAAGCATCATAGTACACAGCCATAACTCCAGCACTCTGGAAGTGGAGGCAGGCAGATTGGGGATCCCGGGACATGGTCAGATCTTATTTAAAAAAATGATATCTCTCAGCCTAAATGGAAACATGACAATATAAATAAACACAGTATGGCCGGGCATGGAGGTGCACACCTTTAATCTCAGCACTGGAGAGGAAGAGGCAGGCGGATCTCTGTGCATTCAAGGCCAGCCTGGTCTACAGAGGGAGCTCCAAGCCAGCTGGGACTACAGGGAGACCCTGTTTCAAAAATACCAATAAATAAATAAATAAATAAATAAATAAATAAATAAATAAATAAAATAAACACAGTATGACGGGAAACATACAAGATACGCCCAGGGCTTGAGGGATACACAAGGACAAGTCTTCCTATATCTGCCTTTCTAAGACACTTGCTCATGGTGCCATTAAGGATAAGCAGGAGCTGATCACTGAGCTGAAAAGGAGAGCAACACAGTTTTGCTTTAGGGACACAATGTCCAAAAGGAAAGAAGCTTAGAAGAGGTAGGAGACTTCTGGTTTCACCCAGATGGAGTGGCCCCACTTTCCCCTGGGCTTCATGCCTACAGTGATAAACAGTGTTGGGCATATAACACAAAAAAGACATTCAGGAAAATTCCCTAGGTAGAAAGAGGAAAGTGAACAAACTAGGATCCCTGGGAGTCAGGGGTAACCCAGAGGTAGCTCAATGTTTCTCTGGTATTCAAGAGAGCATGCCTTGACACTTCCTGGGAACCCTAAGGGGCCCAGAAAAATGTTGCAAATCTGCTTTCTCAATGCCAGGAGCCAACAGAGAAACTTTCCAGCAGTACTTTCCCTACTTGAGATCACTACCAATTGATAAAATCACACCTTCCCCACTGTGGTTTGAATGGGTTTCCATGACCCTTCCATGGAAAAAATACACTGCTATTCTCTTGAGAGGTGGGTGGTATCTGCAGGACAGTGAGAAGTTGACCACAGAGAGCTGCGATTAATTTCTGAGTCGATGTCTTCTCCTACCTGTCAATAACAGAATTAGCCAGCTGACAGCAGGGTAAAATGGAGCAACTAAGTGACCTGAGAGGCTGTCCACCTTCCATCCCCAATGGAGCCTCTCAGTGAAATTTGGTCCACACCTGGAATCTACTCTGGAGATAGTGGGCCAGTTGAAACCTCATCCACTAATCTGCAATCACACATTGTGAGTCTCAGTGTCAAAGAAAAAAAAATCCAAGTTCTTCACTTAAGTAATCAGAAGAAAAAGGACAAGATAAACTTAAAGCAACAGAAAAACAGATGAAAGTGAAAATAAGAAAACAGTGGGGAAATCATCCAAACCTACACTGGCCAATTCAGAACATCAGTCATCATAATGAACACAACACTGAAAGGAAAAACAAACAAACAAACAGAACAGAAAACTCATCAATGTTACCAATGAAATTGGGTCTCTCTCTACATACTTGTCCATTATTATAAGATTAAGGAGAACATACTATGAGCAACTTCATGGCCACATGTATGTAAAACAGGAGAAATGATCCAATTCCTTATGAATCACAACCACCCAAGCTCTAATAAGATTTAATAAGTAACCTGAATATCCCATTACCATTAAACGAAGAAAACGTCATTAAAAAATTTAATGTTCTGGGGGCTGGAGAGATGGCCTAATGGTTAAGAGCACCGACCGCTTTTACAGAGGACCTGGGTTCGACCCCCAGCACCCACATGGCGGCCAAGAACCGTTTGAAACTCTGATTCCAGGAGAACTCCAGTTCCAGGGGAATCCGACACCCTCTTCTGGCCTCCGCGGTATTGCACGACACGGTGCACAGACCTGCATGCAGACAGTACATTCATACACATACAGAAATAAAAAAAATTTAATGTTCTTTCCATAAAAATCTCCAAATTCAGATGTTTTTTTCAGGATTCTATAGAACTTCTCAGAAAGAATGAATGTAATTATTTTGCATAATATCTTCAGAATATATAAGAGGAAGATAGGATTTTCCACTCTTTTGATGATGCAAGAATCATCTGAGTATCAAAACTAGAAAAAGACTATACAACAATTATATAAAATTTCTCAAAAGTTTACCAAAATAAATTCACCTATTTATGAAAATGGCATATCATCACCAATATTTATTCATTTCAGGAATGCAAGCCTGGATCAGTATTGAAAAGTTAATCAGTTTTCATGATTAATTCTATGAACAAATTGAAGAAGAAAAACTGAAACAGCGATAAAGATTGGTGAAGAAAAAGCATTTCACAAAATACTACACCCTCTCACGATAAAAATGAACTCTTAGCAAATTAAGAATAGAGGAGATCTTCTTCTTCACTGGACAAAGAATATCTTCAAAAGTCCTGTAGGTAAAACTCTATTTCATGATGAAAGCAATGCTTTTTCCTTTATAAGAAGGAACAAAATGGTGCTGTCCACTCTCATAACTTCTATTTAAGAACCCTGTTAGAAGATGTGCTCACTGCAATAAGAAAACAAAAGAGGAGCTGGAGAGATGGCTTAGCAGTTAAGAACACTGACTACTCTGACAGAGGACCAGGGTTCAATTTCCAGCACCCACATGGTGGCTAACAACCATCTGTAACTCCAGTTCTAGGGGATCCGACAGTCTTGTCTGACCTCCCTAGGCATTGCATGACAAGGGTGCATCTACATACATACAGGCAATACATTCATACACATAAAAATAAATAAAATACTTTTTATATAAGGAAGAAAACAAAGGAAGTAAAAATTACAATCTGGAAAAAGATAAATTAAACTACATTTGTTTCTAGATGGCAGAATTTTTTAAACTTTTTTGATTATGATTATTTTTATTCTGTGTGCATGAGTGAATTGCTTCAATGTATGTAAATGCACCCGTGTCAAGAACTGCCTGCAGAGGATAGAAGAGATTGTTTGGGCCCCTAGAACTGGAGTTACAGGTGGTTGATAGCTACCATGCAGGTACTGTGATTTGAACCTGGTCTTCTGCAAAAGCAGCCAGTGTTCTTAACTGCTGAGCCATCTCTTCAGCCCCAAAATGGTAGAAATGTGTGGCAAAAATTCTCAAGGAACATGAAAAAAATAACTCGTAAAATTTTTAAGTTTGTTTAGCAAGGTTAAAAATTAATATAATCTCTGGTACATCCTACTCGATGCAAAGCTGTATCTTTTCTTTCTCAGCCATTAAGTTGGTGACATTTTGACCTGTTGGAACATACAAATCTTTTCCCATAGTTAGTTTTAAGATTTGAATTGCAAGGTTTTTGACAAAAAGGTTTCATTTCTATCTGTATCCCCCTCCCCCCATTTTTTCTTTTTTTTTTTTTTTTTTTTTTTTTTTTTTTTTTTTTTTTT